>JASVEL010009850.1:0-50168 GCA_032618575.1 Nicotiana noctiflora
AGAAGAATCATGATGTTGGCACATGAGATTTGGGCACTTGAATTTTGAGTCACTTAAATCAATGGGAGAAAAGAATATGGTGCACGGGATGCCTTTAATAAATCATCCCAATCAGTTATGTGAAGCTTGTCTTCTTGGCAAACATGCAAGGAGGAGTTTTCCAAAGGAGGCCACATCAAGAGCAACCAAGCCACTCCAACTTGTTCATACAGATGTGTGTGGACCAATCACTCCACTTTCTTTTGGTAAGAGTAAATATTTCTTACTCTTTATCAGAAGTAAATCATTCCCGGGTTTATTTTTTGAAGCAAAAATCAGAAGTATTTGGTGCATTTAAAAATTTTAAAGCAATGGTGGAAAAGGAGATTGGCTTTGAAATTAAAGCCTTAAGGTCCGATAGAGGAGGCGAATTTACTTCGAGAGAATTTAATGAATTTTGTGAATCTCATGGAATTCGTCGCCCTCTAACGGTACCTTATTCACGGCAACAAAACGGAGTTGCAGAAAGGAAAAATAGAACCATTCTTAACATGGCTAGATGTATGTTGAAAGCTAAAAATATGCCCAAGGAAATTTGGACCGAGGCTGTTTCTTGTGCTGTTTATTTGAGTAACAGGTCTCCTACGAAGAATGTGAAAGATCAAACTCTTCAAGAAGCATGGAGTGGAAGAAAGCCAAGTGTCAAGCACTTGAGAATTTTTGGGAGCATAGCCTATGCTCATGTGCCACAACAATGGAGAGTCAAACTTGATGATCGAAGTGTCAAGCATGTGTTCATTGGCTATGACACAAGCTCAAAAGGGTACAAGTTGTACAACCCAACGAATGGCAAAGTGGTGGTGAGTCGCGATGTTGAATTTGATGAAGAAACAGCTTGGAATTGGGAAGCTCAAGAAGAAAGGACATATGATTTTCTTCCATATTTTGAAGATGAAGAAGAACAAGAGCATTCTGAACCTGTGCAAGATCCAACTCCACCGCCTTCTCCAACTAATGTTGCATCTCCTTCATCTACAGAAAGCTCAAATGGAGAAAGGCCAGAGAAAACGAGAACTTTGGTGGATCTTCTTGAGAATACCTGAAAGAATTACTAACTTTGATTATAGTAATTTAGTTTGTCTCTTTGTTGAAAGTGAACCAGTGAACTTTGAAGAAGCTGCCAAGGACAAACGGTGGAGACAAGCTATGGAAGAGGAGATCAAGGCAATAGAGAAGAACAACACATGAGAGCTAACAACTCTTCCTAGAGGACATCAAGCAATTGGAGTGAAATTTGTCTACAAGGCAAAGAAAAATGCACAGGGAGATGTCGAGAGATACAAAGCAAGACTTGTGGCTAAAGGCTACAAGCAAAGGCATGGAGTGGACTATCAGGAAGTCTATGCACCCGTTGCCCGCATGGAGACGATTCGCTTGCTTATTTCTTTGGTGGCACAAATGAACTGGAAGATCTATCAGTTGGATGTCAAGTCGGCTTTCTTGAACGGCTATCTTGAAGAAGAAGTCTACATTGAGCAACCATTGGGCTTCGTCGTCAAAGGTCATGAAGATAAAGTTTTGAGGTTGAAAAGAGCATTATATGGATTGAAGCAGGCACCACGGGCATGGAACAACCGCATTGACAAATATTTTCAAGAAAATGGATTTGTTCGTTGCCCTAGTGAATATTCTCTTTATATCAAATATTCTAATGGAGATATATTGCTTGTTTGTCTTTATGTTGATGACCTTATTTTCATAGGAAATAACCCAAGTTTGTTAGAAGATTTTAAGAAGGCAATGTCCCATGAGTTCGAGATGACGGACATAGGTCTCATGTCATACTACTTGGGTTTAGAAGTGAAGCAAATGGAGGAAGGCATATTTATCTCTCAAGAAAGCTATGCAAAGGAGGTATTGAAGAAGTTTAACATGCTTGATTGCAATCTCGTGAATACACCAATGGAGAGTGGATTAAAGTTGTCAAAGTTAGATGATGGAGAAAAGGTGAATCCTACTCTTTTCAAGAGTCTTGTGGGAAGTCTAAGGTACTTGACATGTATAAGGCCAGATATACTATATGCGGTTGGAGTTGTAAGTCGCTTCATGGAAGCTCCTACTTCTCCCCACTTAAAGGCTGCTAGAAGAATACTTCGTTATCTAAAAGGTACGATTGATTTTGGGTTATTTTATTCATCTTCTAGTAACTTCAAGCTTGTGGGATTTTGTGATAGCGACTTTGCTCGAGATGTTGATGATAGAAAAAGCACAACCGGATTTTTATTCTTCTTGGGTAAATGTGCTATTTGTTGGAGCTCTAAGAAACAAGATATTGTTACTCTGTCAACTTGTGAAGCTGAATATGTGGCAGCAACATCATGTACATGTCATGGTATTTGGCTAAGGAGATTATTGAAGGAGCTCAATTTGCCACAAGATGAAGCCACGAAGATTTATATTGACAACAAATCCGCTCAAGAACTTGCTAACAATCCGGTGTACCATGAACGAAGCAAGCATATTGATACAAGGTATCACTTTATCCGGGAGAGGATTGCCAATAAAGAAGTGGAGCTCATATATGTGAAGACTCATGATCAAGTTGCCGATATCTTCACAAAGCCGCTCAAGTTTGAAGACTTTCGAAGATTAAGATCAAGTCTTGGGGTGCAGAAGATAATTCAAAATTAAGGGGGAATGTTAATAATAATAATAACAACAATGATAATAATAATTTAGAATTATCTAGATGGTACTTGTTCTAGAATTGTCTTGGATAATCTAGCATGTACAATGTCTAGAATTCTCTTTGTAATTCCTGGGAGATAAATCCTATCTTGTAGAACTCTAGAATAATCTTTTGTATTCTAGGTGATAAGATTTATCTAGAATGGTTCTAGGGTGCTCCATTAGCACCTATAAATAAGCCCTCTTGTAGTGCCATTTGCATCAAGTTGAATGAAAACAACTCCTCTCCCAAAATACAAAGTGTTCTTCCCTTACTCTTCTTCTTCACTTAGAATATAACCTCTTCTTCTATATTATTCTCTTTTCTAACACAATTAAACTGGGTCGAGATTTTCGACTGTTGCTTTACAGGCCTCCACGACGTCGGGGTTTCTAATGGCATCCGTTGTCGGGTTTACCTTAGTCCCTGACACAGCTAATTGTTGTGGCTCTGCACTCGCCCCCTTTAGTTGTTTGGTGTGGGCGCAATCTTGAGCTATTTTGTAGCATTCATGTGCGGTGCGCGGCTCGCCTCGAAGGCTGAATACTCCTCATAGTATAGGGAATTTGATCACTTGGTAAAAGTTTGAAGGGACCGCTCGCATGGCATGTATCCATGAGCGTTCTATGATGGTGTTGTACGTCGTTTTCTGGTTCATCACGGGGAAAATTATTTCCAACGTGACTCCTCCTACTAAAATTGAAGTTGTTATTGTAGATCCGATAGTATAAAACTATAATATGAACTCGAGAATAAGTATTCGTCAGAGATAGAGATAGAGAGAGAGAGAGAGTAGGCGAGAATCATAGTTGTATTATTCGAGAATAATAATGATGCCCCTTTTACAATGTGAATGTCTCATTTATATAGTAGGAGACCTTCCTCAAAATAATCATAAAGGTACAAAAATAGGTAACATCTTCTTAGTGAAGACACTGAATTTTAATTGACGTCGCCTTTGTCCCCACGTCCAAGTTGTACCCTTGCTTTAGTTGACGTATACTCCCTGGGTGCACCCATCGGCATAGAGACGTTGATGGTCAAATTTGACCCTATACAATAACTATCCTTCTTTTTTGATAATTCTTGCATATTTTAATTCATCACTCAAAATTGTACAGGTAAAAAAGGGAATTCAGAAAAGAATAAAATTTAAATTTGCAACTACTAGGAAGAGCAAAAAATACTCTATACTTTCAGTTTCATGTAAACCTTTTTGAAGAATGTTTTTTGGTTTTCTCACTAAGAGAATGGAATGTAAACGAAAATAGACATAGATAAATAAATAAATTAGTACATAACTAGGATATCTATTTTGACACGAAGAATGGACGATTTAGCCACACTTATGTCTAATTATCAAATATTAATCAAGATAAGTTTCGTGTGAAATAATTTTGTAATAAAAAATCAAAGAAAGAATAAGAACGAAACAAAAAATATTCTATTCCATTTCTAACTGCAAGTGAACTTATTATCCTTGCATAAGGGATAAAATTATTTTTTCTATATATAGGCTAAGAATATGAGAACTTAGACGAATCCAATCCCAAATTTCATCGCGTACATTCCACTATATTTTGTTTAAATTTTATTTGTTAATATCATATGCAATAGATTATTTTCCAAATGAATCCATCCTTAACAAATATCTACAATATAAAAAATACTAAGATAGCATATACAAGTACAAAAGAGGCAAAATCTTCTTCGTTTTCACATTTGAAGTTCGAATAAACATATTTTAGCAAGGTCAAACAAATCACCTTATAAATAACACTAAAAAAAGATTATGGCTATATCTATTGTGAGCATTAAACCAAAAATCAGAAAAACTTCTAGGAAAATTAAAGAAATCTGAAAAATAGTAGAGAATTAAAAATATTCTGAGTCCACAAGTTTCTTGTGTGTCCTTAAGGAATTTTAACCCCTTCACACATTGCCAAGGTAATGGATTAAATCCACCCAGGATAAAATAAATAAACCTTCCTGCAACAGTGGCAATACAAAATGCAGGATACCAACGAACTCAAAGAATGGAGCAAAATTACACTTACAAATTCGAGATAGAGAGAGATTGCGAATTAGGATGCAGTATATTCAGAAAGAAAGAAGTTCTGAAGTAATTTTCGTGTGTAGAAAATGGAGCCATGCCTCATAATTTATAGGCAATTATCAAAATAGGTGTCTGGAAAAGGTACATTTTTCAGAAGAAAACGCTGACAGAACCGCGGTCACAGAGGCTCTGTGAATTTTCCTGCCGTGGTTCTATCGCAGCCGCAGCAAAACCGCGGCCAGAGAGGCCCTCTGAACCTTCAGCAGGGTTCTAGCGTATTTTCAGCAGTGATTTGATATTTAATTAATTATTAAATAATTAAATAAATTTTGTCCAAAAATAATCTTATCGATTGATCATTTGACAAATCCAAATCCAAAGCCAAAACGAAAGCCAAAACCGAAGCCTAGTCAAGCGAGCGACGACGGCGGTGCGAGGGTTCATTCTCTTCAACTCCTTTTAAGAGCTTTAAGAAGTAATTCTATATATAAGCACACAAATATGGTTGTCCCTCACCAATGAGGGACAAAGTGCAAGACAAAAGCTCACTTCCTCAAATTTTTATTTTTCCCTCCATTTTATTTTCCTTCATTTCCAACTCACACTTTTATACATTAAAGCCCAAATGGCTTATAAGTCCAACAATCTCCCACATACACGGGAATGGTTGTATCAAGAATGATCATAGATGAAAGTTGTGTGATTTTCAAGTAAGGATTAATTGCATCTGGATAAGTAGGTTCCCTTTGAACTTTTCGTAGTGAACATATGTCAGATATACTCGGTCAATCGGTAGATTTGATATCTTTGAATCGTCGAACTTTAGTATATACCTAAACAACCATACGTCACACAACGAACCCTTAGTCGTCTTTTAGTTCTCATTGTTGTGTTCGTTTCAGCCATGAACACCGCCTGGCTTTATAAGTGCATAGAGAATTTGCCTTACAGAATTCTCATTAAAGCCTCTTCCACTTCACACTTACATAGGTGATTCCTAAACGTGTAATCCTCTAGATTTACACTATTTGATACATACCACATCAAACTTAGGTAATCATTAAAGAACTTATAAAGTTCTATCCTTGTTACTAAACATTGTCTTCATCACGACAATGGACCAAAGATTTTATGTTGACAATGTTGAACCAGTCAATCACAACTTTGTTTGAGCTCCTTGAACCTAGATCTCAGAACATCCAAAATTCTAGGTAGAGTTACCGCCATGTTTACTTGTCCTTGGCCATAGTCCCATTCCCTTAGATGATTTCTCAACTCTCTCTCTAGTTGAGCCTTTTTTAAGCGGATCCGCTACATTATTCTTTGATCTTTCATAACTAATAGTGATAATTCCACTAGAAAGTAGTTGTCTAACGGTGTTATATCTTTGTCATATATGACGAGACTTTCCATTATACATAACGCTCCCTACATGTCCTATTGCAGCCTCACTATCGCAATGTATGCAAATAGGAGCCAAAGGTTTTGGCCAGAGCGAAATGTCTTCTAAGAAATTTTGAAGCCATTCAGCATCTTCACCGGCTTTATCCAAATCTATAAACTCTGATTCCATTGTAGAGCGAGCAATGCACATTTGTTTGGAATACTTTCAAGATACTGCTCCTCCACCAACAGTAAAAACATATCCACTTGTGGACTTTATTTTTGTTGAACCGATTATCCAATTTGCATCACTATATCCTTTGATAACCGCTGGATATTTATTGTAGTGCAAAGCATAGTCTTGGGTATATTCCAAATATACTAGAACTCGTTTCTTTCCCACCCAGTGATGTTTGTTGGGATTACTTGTGAATCGATTAAGTTTAATTATTGCACAAGCTATATCAGGTCTTGTACAGTTCACGATGTACATTAAGCTTTCTAACACACGAGCATACTCCAATTGAGACGTACCTTCACATTTATTGTTTATAAGATGATGATTTAAGTCAATTGGAGCTCTTGCACTTCTAAATTCCAAGTGTTTGAATTTTTCAAGTACCATTTTCACGTAATGTGATTGAGACAAAGCTAGATCCTGAGGAGTCCTCTTGATTTTAATTCCTAGAATTACATCAGCAACTCCTAATTCTTTTATATCAAACTTACTAGCCATCATGCACTTAGTAGCTTGAATGTCGGCAATGTCTTTGCTCATTATTAGTATATCATCAACATATAAGCAAACAATGACTATATGATTTGGAACATTCTTAATGTAAACACATTTATCACATTCATTAATCTTTAATCCATTTGACAACATTGTTTGGTCAAATTTTGTATGCCATTGCTTGGGTGCTTGTTTTAGTCCATAAAGAGACTTAACAAGTCGACACACCTTCTTTTCTTTTTCCGGAACCACAAACCCTTCAGGTTGGTCCATGTAAATTTCTTTCTCTAAATAACCATTTAAGAAGGTTGTTTTTACATCTATTTGATGGATTTGAAGATTATACAAGGCGGATAATGCTATTAGCATCCGAATGGATGTAATTCTTGTTATCGGTAAGTATGTGTCAAAATAGTCAAGACCTTCTCGCTGTCTAAATCCTTTGAAAACAAGTCTTGCCTTGTATTTTTCAATAGTACCATCGTCTTTCTTTTTCTTCTTGAAAGTCCATTTAGAACCCAATATTTTGTTACCAGGATGAAGGTCAACCAATTCCCATGTATGGTTGCTCAATATGGATTCTATTTCACTATTGACCGCTTCTTTCCAATATTGTTCTTCTGATGAAGACATTGCTTCCTTGAAGGTACGAGGTTCATTTTCTAACAGAAAAGTCAGAAAATATGGACTGAATGAAGTAGATGTCCGTTGACGTTTACTTCTTCTCGGATTTTCCTCATTAGGCATATCATCTGTTATTTCCTCCCAAGGTCGTTTTGACTTTTGGTAGGTCACTTCACTTTCCTTTTTATATGGAAAAATAGTTTCAAAGAATTCAGCCTTATCTGATTCTGTTATCGTATTAATGTGAATCTCAGGATTTTCTAATTTATGAACCATAAACCGATATGCCTTGCTATTGGTTACATATCAAATAAACACACAATCAACCATTTTTGGACCTATCTTAACCCTTTTAGAGTTAGGAACTTGTACCTTAGCTAAACACCCATATACTTTGAAGTATTTCAAGCTGGGCTTCCTTCCTTTCCACTTTTCATAAGGAATGGACTGTGTTTTACTATGAGGTACACAATTGATTATTCGGTTAGCTGTAAGTATAGCTTCCCCCCACAAGTTATGTGTTAAGCCAGAACTTATCAACAATGCATTCATCATCTACTTCAACATTCGATTCTTTCTCTCCGCATTTCCGTTAGATTGTGGGGAGTAAGGGGCAATTGTTTGGTGAGTAATACAATTTTCCAAACATATTTCTTCAAAAGGAGATTTATATTCACCACCCCAATCACTTCTTATCATTTTAATCTTTTTTTTAGTTGCGTTTCAACTTCACTCTTGTATTGATTAAAAACATCAATTGCCTCATCTTTAATATTAAGTAAATAAACAAAGCAGTATCTCGTGCTATCGTCAATAAAAGTAATAAAATAGTTTTTCCCACCACGAGATGGTGTTAACTTCATGTCGCAAATATATGTGTGAATTAAGTGTAAAGGACTTGAATTCCTTTCAACGGACTTATAAGGATGCTTAGCATACTTTGATTCCACAAATATTTGACATTTGGATTTAATGCAATCAAACTTTGGCAATACTTCTAGATTTATCATATTTCGCAACGTTTTGAAGTTTATGTGACCTAAACGTGAATGCCAGAAAGTGTTTGACTCAAACAAGCAAGAAGAAGCATTCACTTTATTGATAGGAACTGTTGTTACATTTAGCTTAAAAGGGCCCTCATTTAGGTAACCTTTTCCTACATACAAATCATTCTTACTTAGTACAACACTATTAGAAACAAAAATACACTTTAATCCATTCTTGACAACAAGTGAGGTAGACAGAAGATTCTTGTGAATTTCTGGAACATGAAGGACTTGGTTTAGAGTCACTATTTTTCCCGACGTCATCTTAAACGCAATCTTGCCAACTCCTTCAATTTTGGACGTAGATGAATTTCCCATGAAGATTGTCTCGTCGGGACCTGCGGGGGCATAAGAATAAAATAACTCCTTGTTAGCACAAACATGGTGGGTAGCTCCAGAATCTATCCATCATTCTTTCGGATATTCTACCAAGTTGCATTCAGACAACATGGCACACAAGTCTTCCATTTCATCTTCAACCATATTGGCTTGATTCTTTTTCTTCTTATCATTCTTTGGCACACGACAATCCATTGCCTTATGCCCATTTTTTCTATAGTTGTGGCAATTACCCTTGAACTTCTTCTTGCTTGGGTAATTCTTTGGTACATAAGCTTTCTTCCTCTTCTTATTTTGTGGTGCCTCCTCAACAATGTTTTCCCCCACAATTGTCGAGTTTCCACGTGACTTCTTTTCATCATTTTTGTTGTCTTCTTCTATCCTCAAGCGAACAATCAAATCTTCTAGTGTCATTTCCTTCCACTTGTGTTTAAGATAGTTCTTAAAATCCTTCCACAGTGGAGGTAACTTCTCTATGAAACCAGTGACTTGAAAGGCCTCATTTATGACCATACCTTCAGTAACAAATTCAAAATTAACAATAAAATAAATCTTATTAATAAATTTATTGATTTGGGCTATACCTTCAGCAAGGAGGTCATGTACAATGACTTGTAGTTCTTGGACTTGAGTTATGACCGACTTAGTGTCAATCATCTTTAAATCCAAGAACCTTGCAGCCACGAACTTCTTAAGTCTGGCATCCTCAGTCTTGTACTACTTCTCAAGCGCATTCCATAATGCTTTTGAAGTGTCCATGACACTTTAAACATTGTACAAGCCATCTTCCAAACAACTCAAAATATAATTTTTGCACAGGAAATCAAAATGTTTCCATGCTTAAGTTAGAACAAGTCGTTCCATGATTGGAGGATCCTCCTTGATGAAACGTTGCAAACTCAACGTAGTAAGGTAGAAGAGCATCTTCATTTACCAGCGTTTGAAGTCAATACCAGAAATATTCAGGGTTTTTCTGCCGGTGCCATAGCATGAGCAGGAGTAGAATGGCTTGACGAGGCAGCAACACTCGTAACAGTAGCACTTATTCCGGCAACACTTCCATTAGTTTGGTTTTCATTCGTCATTTTTCTGTAAAGTTGAAAACAGTACATAACTTTGTTAAATCAGTGAAGTTTTGATATCTTCAGACTGAATACCAAACCAAACATACAACATGTAACAATGGTAAAGTTTTTATATACTTCAAACACGTACGTTTATTATTGCAGCAAAGTTTTAATGTACTTTAAACCAGACAAAAATAATTGTTGATGTAGAAAGCAACAAGGCTTTAGTGTCCAACAAAGTATATAGAAAACAGTTTAATACATATAATCAACTCAGAAACGATAATAATTAAAAGAATTCCTTAAGCTTGTGAGCGTCAGTGTGTTAAATCAAAAGTCAGAAAAATTGTTAGGAAAATTAAAGAAATATGGAAAATAGTAGAGAATCAGAAATATTCTGAGTCCACAAGTTTTCATTTGTCCCTCACCAATGAGGGATAAAGTGCAAGACAAAATCTCACTTCTTCAAATTTTCATTTTTTCCTCCATTTTATTTCCCTCTTTTTCCAATTCACACTTTTATACTTTAAAGCCCAAATGACTTAAAATTCAAACATCTATTACATTGGGCTCGTGCACAGCACGAGCCTATGCTTCCTAGTTATTGATACACTGGAAGGAAAATTGTATCGGGTGATTTTTAAAAATAGCCATATTTACAACCGATTGTAAAAAAATAGCCTAATTTTAAAAGTAATCGAAATTTAGCCACTTTTTATGTAAAGGTAAATCTGAGCGGAAACACTATTCAAAACCCAAAAAATACTTCAGTATATTATGTTGGAGTTCCACCATAAATATACTTGAACTCCAACATATTATACTAGAGTTCCAGAATAAGTTTGTTGGAACTCCAACATGATATGATGGAGTTCCAGCATAAGTACACTAGAGCTCCAGCATAATATACAGGAAAATTCCAGCAAAGTATATCGGTCCAGTATAATATACTGGAGTTTGGAGCACCAGTGCTCCAGTCTCCAATATATTATACTAGAGTGAGCAAAATATATCAATTCAGGATAATATGCTAGAGTTCATATACAAGTGCACCAAACACCAGTATATTATGCTGGACCGGTCTCTATTGCAGCAAAATGGTGGTTATTTTTTATTGACTTGATTAAAGCTGGCTATTTTTGATTGACCAGTCCGAAAACTGGATATACCGTAAAAATTTTGCAATTTTATCCGGTACATTTTATAAAGTTAACCTTCAAAATTTTAAGCGCTAAACAAGGTAAAAAATTGCCCTCCTTGTTTGGAAAGAAAATTATGCATTGAGATTTTTCTAAGGAAAAAAAAAAGGATATATACAGGGTTACCCATAGAAGCAAAAATAATTACCCTGATTTTATAGGCCCATACAAAATAGTCACGCAACCCTAATTATATAACATTTCGGTAGATATGTATACTATTATAGTATATTGTTGCAATATAATTATATACTCTATATATTATAGTATACTGTTACAATATATTGTGATACAGTAACGGTATACTAATTGGTAATTGTGTTTTTATTTAAAGTTATGTTGAAATTTTAGATTATTATAGTATATCGTTCCGTTATATATGTATCGTATACTGTTGTAGTATAATTGTATGCTCTTATAGTATATTTTGATCTTGTGGCTGTATAATGTTAAGTAAATGTGTGTTTATTCAAGTTTCAACTGAAATATTGCATATTATTACAATATATCATTTTGTTAGCTCTTTTATTAATTAAAAGAATCTTATTTTGTTTCATTTTTTCTTTGTCATTAGATTCTGTATCATATAATAAGTAATAGTAATAATAATCTTCAGAGTTAAAGAATCTAGTATAGCCTTTCAGATATGAGTTGAATTGAATCTATTACTTCCGATACAATGTATGCATTTATTGTAAGAACCTAATAAAATCTCAACGGGTACTAGATTTGAACCCGTAATTTTAGCAGTATAACGAGTTCAATGTTAAAGTTAAAAGTTGAACCAATTAAATTTAAATCATGGATCCACCTCTATATGTGATTGAAGAGTTAACTTATCCACGGAGTTCATTAACGAGATATTTTGGATTGGGGGATATTGATCTACGAATGCATGAAAAAGAGTACAAAGATGCTCCTGAAGTCTTCAAAGTTCAAATAAAAGCACATATGATGAAAGAGATGAATAACCTTAGTAGGAATAAACAGGACTGGAAAAACCCAAAAAGATATAAAGTAATCACCAAAAGACCGGAAGATCGAAAGACCAAGAGATAGGGAAAGTCAAGAAAAAGTTAGGATAAATAGAAAGAAAAAAAAATAGAGGTTAGAGAAAGCACAAAAAGACAAAGAGTAATTAATGGAAAAAAGGGAATGTATATTATATAAAAAGTTTGAAATATGTAATTAGTTTCTCTCAAATAGGCATTTTGAGTAGATTTCCCAAAAAACAAAACAAAATCCGTTTGAGCCTCTTTGTTTGGGAAAATGATTATGACATATATATTTTGGGAATTTTTAATTCTTATACTAGTAAACTAGTAAATAAATGGTAAAATACGAAATCCATCTATCTTGATACAATTGGTAAAACAATCAAGAGAGTAAAACTAATACCAAAATTTCAACATCCTCTTGACCCAGGACATTGTATAAGAAGGAATCCAAGAAAATATATCATGTGTATTGTGTAGTAAATTTTGTTGACGAAGTTTCAAAATGGCAAAGTTCGTCAATATAGTCTTGATTGTCGTCCTCATAACTTTTATATCAGGTATACATCTTTTTCTTCTCTTCCAACATTTGGACAATTACATCAAGCTACAAAAAAACCATTAAAAAATTATGTCTTAGTTTTAATTTACAACAGTATCTATTTTTTTTTTTTTTTTTGGTTAATGCAGATGGAGGAATTATTAGTAATGTTGAAGGGAAAGAATGTTCTGTTGACGTTGGGTTTAACATTTGCACCAGTTCTCGTGACAGGTGTTTGAAACTGTGCATTCAGGCTACTTTCTATTTGATTTACAAAGCATCGTGTCAAATAGCAAATGATGGTTCTACATATTGTGAATGCATATTTAATTGCATAGATGTTGATAATAATACTAATAATCAGTTGATGATTGCAAAATCACCATCACCATCTCCACTCATGTAACGTTAATTAGTTTCGAATGTTCATCAAGAGAGAAAAATGATGTCAATTGTACTGTCTCGGACATATATAACAGTGGATACAATTTTGGTATTTTGAGGCAATAATTAAATTGATTTGACCCAAATTACTTTTCTCTTTCTCTATTTTTGATTGTAACATGTTCAATTTTTTCCTATGACGCTTTTACATGTTCAAGACAATAGCTAATTAATTTTTTTCAAATGTAAAAGACAGACTTCACTGGTTCACACAAATAATCGCCAATTTAGCTCTTTGGTTTTTTTTTTTTTTTTTTCTTTCTAAATAGAGAGAACAAAATGAAAAAGAATATTAGCCTTTCAAATTTAAAACTACACGTGTCAGATATGTAGGACTGTATGGATAATGATTGGAGTAAATTGTAATGGAGCAGAACCATTCCCGTTTAAGTCCATGCTAAATACTAGTCTCCGTTCTTAATCCTTTTTGGAGAATTTGGCGATTCTCAAGTCTTATGAGCCTTCGGTCTTCGTTGTCTCTTTACTCACTAATCTTTTTTGACAAGGATTTAAGCTATGAATGGTGTACAGATTTTTTTACATTATGAGTGAATTTTAATTTGTAATAGCACATTAATTTGCATTTTTTATTATATTATCAATTAACACGTCTAAAGAGATTTGCATGTAATTATAAGTAAGTTGATTGTGTAAACGGAGGCGGAGTCACAATATTATGGGTTTGGCCGAACCAGTAACTTTGGTTCAAATTAAATATTGTCTTAAAAATTTTATTAAATATGTACTCCCTCCGTTTAAATTTATGTGAATCCATTTGACTGGGCACGAAGTTTAAGAAAAGAGATAAGACTTTTAAACTTGTGGTGTAGAATGAGGCACGTATATTTTGTGTGGCTATAAATCATTGCATAAAGATAAATTGTTTCCAAATAAGGAAAGTGGTCATTCTTTTTGGCACGGACCAAAAAGGAAATATGTTCACATAAATTGAAACGGGTGGAATATAAATTATTAATTTAAAAACTCAATAACTTAAAAATATTAAAATTCCGAACCCATATGCTTGAAATCATGGCTTCGCCTCTGCACGTAAATAAATTTTTACATGAATCATCAATCACATAATTTAATCTCCTTGGGAGAAGATTTTGTGTTTATTATCGATCATAGACTGGATCGTGTCTTTCAAAAACCGACATTCGTCAATGGTGTGTCCCTTCATGCTGGAGTGGTATGCATAGGATTTATTTGGGTTAACCCACTAAGAAGGATTCTCAGGGGTTGAAGCAGGGATGGGGTGACATAACCGGCGTCCTTGAGTCTTTCATATAGTTGGTCAATGGATTCAACAATGGATATATATTGTTTGGGAGCCCTGTGGTCAAATTTATATCGTGGTGTAGGGAAATTTTGATGAGTAGGAGGTGACTGATACTGGGATGGTTGAGTATCGTAGGTTTGGTAAACATGCGCGAGTTGGGAATATCAGGATAAAGTAGGCTGATATATGGGATGTGGAGATGGTTGATAGGCAGGCGGTGATGGTGCTTTGTAATTCGGAGTGGGATGATATGTGAGTGGAGGTGATGGGTAGATTTGGTATTTGATAGGAGATTTGGTTCTTTGTGCAACCATCACAGCTCCTACGTCTCGCTTTTTGGACAAACCACCGGACTGCAAGGCCTTATTTGTAGCTTGCAAGGCCTTAAAGTTTGTGACCATACAACTCTTAATGCCTTCTTCGATTCGCTCCCCCAGCTTGATGATCAGAAAATTTGTTGCTTTCAATCATCATTAGTCTCTCATAGTATTGCGGATCTTGGGTCCGGACAAAGAATTTATTCATTTTTTCCTCCTCTAAGGCAAGCCTGACCTTAGCGGCTTCCGACCTCCAACGAGTAGCATACTCACGAAACGTTTCTGTAAGTTTCTTCTTTAGATTCTGAATTTAGAACACATCCGACGCATTTTTTGTGTTAAATCTAATCCTGTCCATTAAATCAGAGGTCATTCCTACCCAACTTGACCACTTCTTGGGACCCTGGCTGATGTGCTAGGATAGTGCATCTTCTTTTAGACTGCTCATGAATAGCTTCATGCAGATTTTCTCGTCTTTTTCTACCCCAACCAACTTGTCACGATACATCCTCAAATGGACCCTAGGATCACCTGTACCGTCAAACATCTCTAACTTTGTAGGGTTGTACCCCTCGGACAGTTTGACATCGGGATGTATGTAGAGAGCTTCATAATTCAACCCTTCAATTCATTTGTTTCCTTCAACACCCTGGATCCGTCTAGTCAATTTCTTTAGTTTTTCAACCAGGTTCCTGATAAGCAAATCTTGATCATCAGACTCGGGTGTGCCTAAGATGGGTTGGATGGAGAGTGGCATGATCTTCACGTAGATGGGGTGTTATGGTAGGTGTGGAAGTGGTCATTCGTGGAGTTTTGGAGTTATGGGAGAAGCAATGGGGTGTTGTTTGTGGTGTGGCAAGTGTTGCATTAGGTCTCTAGTGGAATAGTATGGGGAGCGGGATAATTTTGTTGCTTTGGGATGTTTTAGGGTGGTATAGGTTTTTGAGTATTGGGAAAGGTGATATCTGGGATGCTGAGCGAGAATGACAAACTTGCCAGATTCCGAACCTTGTCGAGCTCTTAGTGGAACTTTATCTATATTTGTTTAAGTTGGGATACATTTTCCTTAGGAACCTGAGTATCATGACAATTAGTGACCTCTACCCGTTCAGCTGAGTTCTCCTTTCTGACGTTGTTCAATATTCCATCTTGCCTTTGTTCTTTTTCTTAATAGGACTTAGAGGAGGAGTGGGTGGAGGGCCCTTGGATCTAGTGGAATAGGATGATATTGCCAGAGTGCTCGAACTAACCTTCGGGGAGGGGAATAATAAAACAAAAAGATAACCAAGTTAGTGAGGTGTTATAGAAAGCGTTGCAGTATTTAAGCATACAATGCGAGAATGTAAATTGCGTCCTAATTATGGGGATCTCTTTATGCCTGAGGTAGGCCTAGCGACAAATTAATTTGGAGAGCTCAAAATGCTAAATGCCTCATTTTATTAATAAAAAATAAGACAAATCCCAAAACGACACTAAATATGCAAGAAATAAAAATCACGAATGGCCATTGGCCTTATTACATTTGTAAAGCGAAAAATAAACTCCTATCTACTTGATCCCAGAAGTACTTTCCCCATGGTTGAATGCTCTCGTTTATCAAATCTTCCAGCTCGCGTAGGTTCACCAGTAAAAATGCCTTGCCATGTGTTCTTCTATGTTTCCCTCAGAGTTCTGGCAGTTAGTGACTCTCTTCCTCACTTTTCCTTCCAATTCCAACTGACTGTATTCCAGATATTCCAACTTTTTGCAAGCTTTGGTGGCTCTCTCTTTGCATTCATTGCTTTGGTGATTTGATAAAAGACTCATCCACCAGTCTAGAAAGAGTAGGAGTGTGCTAATCACACCGAAACTGGGGACCTCTTGCCTCATTTTCTGCAAAACAAAAGGGTTAGACCCTACCCCTATCAGACTCGACTAATTAATGTCAACAATTATCATGAAATATTTAGTTCTCAAATAAATGCACAGAACGTAATGATGTCCGTTTGGGTTTAGGGAAACCCAGTGGACTTTGGACAATGCTATCTTAAAGGATCATTATATGGACAACATAACTGATCCGGATAGGTTTGAATATGATGCATGCACAATTTGAATAGAGTAAGGTTTCTATGGGGTTTTAGACTAGTACCCTTGAGCGGACAACTCAAGAGGAAGGCTCGGAATTGTCGACGGCACCACTGATCGATTAGTTTTAACGCAAATATGCCTTTCCGAATTTAGGGGTAATTATATAGGAAGAGCGTAACAACTCATTATAAGCGTTGCTATATTTATTTTGGCACGAGTGGAGCATGATGTTGCAATAAATAAAAGCATGTTGGCATGTATTTGCACGTTAAGAAAGCAGTAAATACAACAGTTTCATGATTTAAAGCAGTAATAAAGGAAAGAAATAAAAAAGACAAGTCAGTTTTGCAATCGAAAAGGGAATTGAATGCTTAAAGGAAGTAAATAAGTAATTGCACATAAAGAGATATAAATTCACAATAACAGTCTGAAATGGTAAAAAGCCTAAAATCCCCAGCCGAGTTACCATGTTGTCGCTCCCCTATTTTTTCCCCCTCGCGGCGGGAGAATTGGGTTTATGATATTTTGGGTATGGGACAACTTATTCCTTTTGGGAACTGGGTTTTGCATTTGAGGTGTCACCACTTAATGATTTATGGTGCATTAGGACACTTTACAAGATTCAACTACAACTACGCTTTTGATAACCAAAGATAGGGTAAGGGCTTTAAAATTATCATGAAGGAAGGTGTTAGGCACGCCTCAGGATCTACTAGTGTGGTTCTCGGCCAGACAATTATTGTGAATTTAGCAAATAGATGAGTAAACAAATAAGGTGTCACGACCCGGATTTTTCCCCCAACATCGGGATCGTGATGGCGCCTACTCGTGGTAGCTAGGCAAGCCACCGTATTCATACTATCCTGTTTTTAACACAATTTTAATTAAATAAATGCGGAATACTTTATCGAAATAGAAATAACTAATTACAAGATGAAAATCATACTGAAATCCTCTACCCAAGACGTGGAGTCACCAACTCACGAACTACTACCGAATACTACACATAAGAGTTTGAAAGAAATATAACATAATTCTGTTTGTCTCGTAACAAAGAGACTACAGCTAGTAACATAAATAAAGAGAGAGACGCCGGGCCTGCGGACGTCTGCAAGCTACCTCGGTCTCAAATGTGATCAACTCCCACACAATCGAATTACTGCTGCTGCTCCTAATCGTAACCTGGACTCGTGCAAAAACGCACAGAAGTGTAGTATCAGCCCAACCGACCCCATGTGCTGGTAAGTGCCTGGCCTATCCCGGCGAAGTAGTGACAAGCCTAGGACCAGACACCCACATAAACCCGTGCAATTCAATATATATGTATACCACAGAATAACAAGAAATAACCAGGTAATAACACAATAAGGAATATCTCAAAGAATTCAACAATTAACAACAGTTAATAAATTCACAAGGAAAAACAAAGTATAATGGAAACACAAGTAATATCAAGTCAAGGAATAGCAAGCAGTTGCACGGCATCACCCTTCGTACTTTTACTCTCATCCTCACCAAATAAGCAAATAAAGTACACGACATCACCCTTCGTGCTTTTACTCTCATACTCACATCCATAGTACGACATGATCCTTCGTACATGGTTCAATAACAGGGCACAGCATGATCCTTCGTGCATAATCAATAAAACATGGCACGACATTAACCTTCGTGCATAAATAAATAAACATGGCACGACATCACCCTTCGTGCATTATCACTCTTCCTCACCCAAATAACAATCACAGTTAAGGGCAAAGAAAGAAACAGTAATTCATAAACTGTCCCAACAAGGGCAATCAATAATCATCTTCACAACAAGTCCCGACAAGGGAGAACAATAACAATTCATAAGTAATATATCTCAAAATGATCATTTTCAAACGACTCACGGTCATACTAGACGCCAGTGTATGGATGCTCGTCACCACAACCCATACACCGCACTCGATCACATAACACATAACACATAATCCTATTCCCTCAAGCTAGGATAGAACAAACACTTACCTCGAATGTTTATGAACAATTCAATCCGTGGAAATGTCTTTTTTTCTTTCAAATTTGGCTCCAATCCAATCGTATCTATATACAATTGATTTAATATCATCAATACTACTCAACAAACTAATTCTTAAGACCAAATACAAATTTTACAACATTTTGCCCGGAATAGTGAATTTCAACCCCGGGCCCACATGGTCGGAACTCGAGGTTAGGACCAAAATCCGGTTACCCATCCACCCACGAGTTCATGTATATGATTTGTTTCAAAATCGGACCTCAATTCGAGGTCCAATTCCCTAATTGATGAAAAACCCTATTTTCTAACAAAAACAATAATTTTACCATGAAAACCTTTGATTTCTAATGAAAAACATGTTTAATGATGTTAGGAATTGAAAGAATTAAGTAAAAAGTGACTTACAATTGTTTTGATGAAGAAGGAATCCGTGAAGAATCGCAAACGGGTGTTTTTGTTTTGTAAAAAGTGAAGAAATGAACTGAAAATCGTGTTTTACAGGTCTCTGTGTTCGCATTTGCGAACATGGGTTCGCAATTGCGAACCCCGACCAATTTCTGGAGTTTGAAAAATAAGCTAAGGTTGGGAAGTTCGCATTTGCGAACATATGTTCGCATTTGCGAACACTGGCAGACAAAGGGACTGTTCGCATTTGCGAACTAATGTTCGCATTTGCGAACATAGGCTGTATAGGGCAGTGTTCGCATTTGCGAACAATGGTTCGCATTTGCGAACCAAGGCAGTATAGGGAATGTTCGCAATTGCGAACTTTTGTTCGCATTTGCGAACATAGGCAGGCCCTGGGGACTTTCGCATTTGCGAACAATTGTTCGCATTTGCGAACAAGGCTGGGTCAATGGGGCTTTCGCATTTGCGATCAGGGTTCGCATTTGCGAGCCCTGCCTTGTACTGCCCCTTCGCAATTGCGAGAAATACTTCGCAATTGCGAAGCCAACAGCTGGGTGAAAAACCAGCAGTGCAACATTTCAGAATTTAATCCAACGGCCTATCAAATCTTTACCCGAGCCCCCGGCTCCAAACCAAACATGTACACAACCTCAAAAACACATTATGAACTTGTTCGTGCGATCACATTGCCAATATCACCTCGTTTTCATCAAATCAAGCCTCAAAATTCATGATTTTCATACCTTTGGTTTTCAAAACTTTCAAACTTGGGACTCAAGGTCCAAAACATCTCAAACGACATCCGAATGTCACCAAACTTTACATAAATCACATATATAATATTTAAGACTTGTACCGGGCGTCGGAACCAAAATACGAGCCCGATACCAAGGTCAATTACTTCATTTCCTTTAACAATTACATCAAAAACAATTTCATAGAAAAATTCATAACTTGGGCTCTAGGCCTCAGAATTCGACTCCGGACGCATGTCCAAGTCCCATATTTTCCTGCGGACCTCTCGGGACAATCCAATCTCGGGTCCGGATCCGTTTACCAAAAATGTTGACCGAAGTCAACCATATCAATATTAATATTATTTTTATCCAAATTTCTCATAAAATTCATATTTTCTATCACAAAATCTTTCCGGCTACATGCTCGGATTGTGCACGTAAATCGAGGCAACATAGAATGAGGTTTTCGAGGCCTCGAAGCTCGAAATGATTAATAAAATAAGTGATGACCCTTTGGGTCGTCACAATCTCCACCTCTAAAACAACCGTTCATCCTCGAACGGACAAAAGAAAGAAGTACCCGAGTCAGGAAACAAGTGTGGGTAGCGGCTCCGCATATCAGACTCAGACTCCTAGGTCGATGCCTCAGGAGGCTGACCTCTCCACTGAACACGCACAGAAGGATAACTCTTTGACCTCAACTGTCGAACCTGCCGGTCCAGAATAGCCACCGGCTCCTCCTCGTAAGATAGATCATTGTCCAATTGGACAGTGCTGAAGTCTAACACATGCGTGGGATCGCCGTGGTATCTCCGAAGCATAGATACGTGAAAAATTGGATGCACGGCTGATAAGCTAGGCGGCAAAGCTAATCTGTAAGCCACCCTTCCCACTCTGTCTAGAATCTCAAATGGACCAATATACCTAGGGCTGAGCTTGCCCTTCTTCCCGAACCTCATCACGCCCTTCATAGGCGACACTCGGAGAAATACTCGTTCACCAACCATGAAATCCACATCTCGAACTTTACGATCCGCATAAGTCTTCTGCCTGGACTGAGCTGAACGCAATCTCTCTTGAATAGTCTTGACCTTATCCAAGGCCTCCTGGACTAAGTCTGTACCCAACAACCGAGCCTCTCCCGGTTCAAACCATCCAACTGGTGATCGACGTCGCCTACCATACAACGCCTCATACGGAGCCATCTGGATACTTGATTGGTAACTGTTATTGTAGGCGAACTTCGCTAATGGTAGAAACTGGTCCCACGAGCCTCCGAAATCAATAACACAGGCTCGAAGCATGTCCTTAAGAATCTGAATAGTCCTCTCGGACTGGCCATCCGTCTGAGGATGAAATGCTGTACTCAACTGAACCTGGGTGCCTAACTCCTGCTGGACCGCTCTCCAGAACCGCGAGGTAAACTGCGTACCCCGATCAGAGATAATAGATACCGGCACTCCATGGAGACGAACAATCTCCCTAATGTAAACCTCCGCTAACCTCTCCGACGAGTAGGAGACAGATACTGGAATAAAGTGTGCCGACTTGGTCAACCTATCAACAATGACCCAAATAGCATCAAATTTCCTCCGAGTCAAAGGAAGTCCAGTAACGAAGTCCATAGTGATCCGCTCCCATTTCCACTCGGGAATTTCAATCCTCTCGAATACACCACCAGGTCTCTGGTGCTCATATTTCACCTGCTGACAATTTAGACACCGAGCGACATACGCAACGATATCTTTCTTCATTCTGCGCCACCAATAGTGCTGCTGTAAGTCTTGGTACATCTTTACGACGCCCGGGTGAATAGAATACCGCGAACCGTGGGCCTCCGCTAAGATCAACTCTCGAATCCCTTCGACATTGGGCACACAAACTCGACCCTGCAATCTCAATACCCCATCATCATCTAGATTTACCTGTGTGGCACCTCCCCGCTGTGCTGTATCTCTCAACTCACGCAAATGAGGATCATCAAATTGCCTCTCACGGATGCGCTCTAATAAAGAAGAACAAGCGACCGTGTAGGCTAACACCCTGCTAGGCTCAGAAATGTCTAATATCACGAACCGGTTGGCTAAGGCCTGGACATCTAGAGCTAATGGTCTCTGACTGACCGGAATGTATGCAAGACTACCCATGCTGGCATACTTTCCACTCAAAGCATCGGCCACCACATTGGCCTTACCTGGGTGATATAAGATAGTAACATCATAGTCTTTTAGCAACTCCAACCATCTCCGCTGTCGTAGATTCAACTCCTTTTGCTTGAACAAGTACTGTAGGCTTTTGTGATCAGTGTACACCTCGCATGTCACACTATATAGATAATGCCTCCAGATCTTTAAGGCATGAACCACTGCTGCTAACTCAAGATCATGAACCGGATAATTCTTCTCATGTATCTTTAACTGCCTCGAAGCATAAGCGATAACCTTACCATCCTGCATCAATACCGCTCCAAGCCCTGTACGAGATGCGTCACAATAAACTGTATAAGGCCCTGCACCTGTAGGTAGTATCAACACTGGTGCGGTGGTCAAGGCTGTCTTGAGCTTTTGAAAGCTAGCCTCACACTCCTCTGACCACTGGAACTGGACACCCTTCTGGGTCAACCTGGTCATCGGGGCTGCAATAGAAAAAAACTCCTCTACAAATCGACGGTAGTAACCTGCTAATCCCAAGAAACTCCGGATCTCAGTCACTGAAGCTGGTCGAGGCCAATTCTGGACTGCCTCAATCTTCTTTGGGTCTACCCGAATACCTTCCACCGATACAATGTGACCCAGAAATGCTACCGAACTCAGCTAGAACTCACATTTAGAAAATTTGGCATATAGCTGGTTATCTTTCAGAGTCTGAAGAACCACTCTGAGGTGCTGCTCGTGCTCTTCCTGGCTGCGGGAGTACACCAGGATGTCATCTATGAAGACTATCACGAACAGTTCTAAGTAAGGCCTGAATACCCGATTCATCAACTCCATGAATGCTGCTGGGGCATTGGTCAACCCGAAGGACATGACCAAGAACTCATAATGCCCATATCTAGAGCGAAAGGCTGTCTTAGGAATGTCAGCCGCCCTGATCTTCAGCTGATGGTAGCCTGACCTCAAGTCTATCTTTGAAAATACCTTGGCGCCCTGAAGCTGGTCAAATAAATCATCAATTCGCGGAAGTGGATACTTATTTTTGATAGTCACCTTGTTTAACTGCCGGTAATCAATACACATCCGTATCGAGCCATCTTTCTTCTTTACAAATAATACAGGTGCTCCCCAGGGGGAAACACTGGGCCTAATAAAGCCTTTCTCAAGAAGGTCCTGCAACCGATCTTTCAACTCTTTTAGCTCCGGCGGGGCCATACGATAGGGTGGAATAGAGATGGGCTGAGTGCCCGGTGCCAGATCAATACAGAAATCAATATCCCTGTCGGGTGGCATGCCCGGCAGGTTTGAAGGAAAAACCTCAAGAAACTCCCGTGCAATAGGGACCGACTCAATGGAAGGAACTTCTGCACTGGAATCACGAACATAAGCCAAATAAGCTAGACACCCCTTCTCGACCATACGTCGAGCCTTAACATAGGAAATAACAGTGCGAACGGAGTGGCTTGAGGTACCTTTCCACTCTAGTCGGGGTGATTCTGGAAAGGCTAAGGTCACCGTCTTAACATGGCAATCAAGAATAGCATGGTATGGGGACAACCAGTCCATCCCCAATATGACATCAAAATCTACCATATCCAAAAGCAACAGATCAACACGGGTCTCAAGACCCCCAAATATAACTACGCACGAACGATGCACTCGGTCGACTACAATGGAGTCACCCACCGGTGTAGCCACATAAACTGGAATATCCAGAGCATAGCTGGGCACGGCCAAATACGGTGCAAAGTAGGAAGACACATAGGAATATGTAGATCCAGGGTCAAATAATACTGAAGCACCTCTGCCACACACAAGAATAGTACCTGTAATCACGGCATCCAGATGCCTCTGCCCTCTGGCCTGGCTGGTAAAGCATAGAATCGGGGATCTGCACCTCCCCTCTGAGCTGCGTCTCTAGGACGACCCTCAACTGGTTGACCTCTACCTCTCGTTGGACGGTCTCCACCTCTACGGTCTCGACCTCCACCTCTATAATCTCTACCCCCGCCTCTGGCTGGCTGGGCAGGCTGAGGGTCAGCTGGGGCCTGAATCATAGGACGAATACCTCGCTACTGAGAGTTGCCCGCTGCTAAGGGGCAATACCTGATAAAATGACCTGGGTCACCACAACCGTAGCAACTCTTAGACTGATAGGGCTGCTGGCCCTGACGACCTAAATGACCTCCACGAACACTCTGAAGAGGTTGAGCATTAATAGGAGGCTGGTCTGAATAATGCCCACGAAAACCACGATCACCCGGTCCACCCTGTGAAGCCTGAAGGGCGGAATGAAAAGGCCTGAAAGACTGGCCTCTATCAAAGGATTCTCTGCCACCAGAGGAAGAACCACCAAACCTGCCTGAATGACGAGGCCTCTTATCCGAAGAATAACCGCCTCCCCTAGCAAGAGCCATCTCAACTCTGCGTGCTGCATTGGCCGCCTCCTGAAATGATATGTCACTCCCCACGCCCATAGCCATCTGGAGTCTAATTGGCTGATTAAGCCCATCTATAAACCTGCGGACCCTCTCCCGCTCCGTGGGAAGTATCACCACTGCATGACGAGCCAAATCGACAAATCTCGTCTCATATTGTGTAACCGTCATAGTGCCTTGATGGAGGCGCTCAAACTGCCTCCGAAGTACATCCCGCTGAGTAGCAGGGAGAAACTTCTCCATAAATAGTTCCGCAAACCGGTCCCATGATAAAGCTGGGGACCCTGCTGGTCGAGTCAAGAAATAATATCTCCACCAAGTCTTGGCGGATCCTGCAGCAAGTCTGAAGGTAAGTCAACTCCGTTTGTCTCCACGATCCCCATAGTCTTGAGAATCTCATGGCAACCGAATAAGAAGTCCCGAGGATCCTCTTGATGCGGCTCCACCGAATGTAGTGGTAAATAGCTTGGAGAACCGATCAAGCCTCCATAAAGAATCGAAGTCATGGCCGCTCCATCACTCGCATGAGCTGCGGTACTCGACCGAGTGGCCACGTACCGGTCGAACCACCGGTGCTCGAGGCCGAGGAGCTACCGGCTCCGGAGTACGAGCAATAGGAGTCCGGGCCCCTCCTCCAGCCTGAGAAGCGGCTAGTGCAACTGATAATAAGCCCGCTCTGGCAATGCTGTCCATAAATCCCGCTATTCGGACCAAAGCATCCCGAAGATCCGGGGTAAATAAAGCCTCTCCTGGGACCTGAGCTGGGCCCACTGGAGCTGCTGGGACTTGAACCTCCTCGTCAATCTCAATATGAGGCTCCACATCTGGAGTAGCTACCTGGGGCTGAGCTCTACCCCTACCACGGCCTCTGATACGACCTCAGCCCCTGCCTCTCACGGAAGCTGCCTGGGGCTCGGGCTGCTGGTCAGTAGACAAAGAAGCGCGTGTCCTCACCATCTGCAAAAGGACAGAATAGAAATTCAATCAGTAATTGAGGAACAAGTCGCACGACAAGAAAGAACAAATGAGAGACTCTTTCCTAACTCAATAGACTCGGGAGGACAAGTACAGACGTCTCCGTACCTACCTCTCAAACTCTACTAAGCTTGTTCGTGAGTGGTGAGACCTATGTAACCTAGAGCTCTGATACCAACTTGTCACGACCCGGATTTTCCCCCAACATCGGGAAGGTCATTCGGCTATTGGGTGGCTTCTAGTACAACTCTGAGTCCGCTCGAGGACGAGCGTTTGTTTAAGTTGGGGAGAATGTAACGACCCGGCCCGTCGTTACGGGAATTACCACCCCGTTATGTTGCATTTACATATCTTATGCTTTTATATTAGTGTTAGAACCTATCGGATGAGTTAGGAATGAATTGAATTGAAAATGAAGCAAATAGCATATTTGAAGGAAGTTTGAATATGGAAAGTCAACCTAGAGTTGACTATTGAGTTAGAGTGCTCGGAATCAGATTCTGATGATTTGACTAGTTTCGGGGGATCATTTATGACTTAGGAGAGCAATCGAATTGAATTTGGAGGTCCGGTGTAGTTTTAGGCTTGAATTGGCTAAGGTTGAATTTTGGCGAAATCCGAACGGTAGGTGAGATTTTGATCCGGGAGTCGGAATGGAATTCCGACAATTGCAGTAGCTCCGTTAGGTGATTTTGGATATGCCTGCAAATTTTCAGGTCATTCGGACGTCGTTTGGTCGGGTTTTTGATTGAATGAGCAATTCGGAAATTTTGAAGAAACTTAGGCTTGAATTAGTGTGTAATTGGTGATTTTGATGTTTAGGATGGTGTTTTTATGTTATGAGCAAGTTTGAATGAGGTAATGTGATATACTGGTGGCTTTGATTGAGGTCCCGGGGGCCTCGGGATGATTTCGGATGGCTAACGGGAATTTTTGAGTTGAAAAATGCAGCAGAAAAATTGCAGAGAAATTTTGTTCTATGCGATCGCAATGCTCTGATGCGCTCGCATAGTGTTAGCTACAGTGCCGGAGAGTTTGTTCTATGCGATTTTGTTCTATGCAATCGCATAGTGTTAGCTACAGTACCCAGGATTTTGTTCTATGCAATCGCATAGTGTTAGCTACAGTGCTCGGAGAGTTTGTTCTATGCGATCGCAATGCTCTGATGCGATCGCATAGTGTTAGCTACAGTACCGGACATAATGTTAAAAACATTTCAGTCGCGAAAACAACCCATTTTTCCACCATTTTTGGCCGTTCTTGAGAGCTTTTGGACGGGAATTGAAGGGATTTCGACGGGGAATCGTTGGAGGTAAGTTTTATGAGTTAAATACATGTTTTTATACAAGAATCATCCATGGAATTCATGAAACTATAGCTAAAAATCAAGAAAATAGGGCTTGGAGCAAAAACCTTAAATTTAGGATTTGAAGGACCATTTGTGGTCCAAATTGGGAGTTCTTGGTATGTACGGACTCGTGGCAAGATGAGGATTCCGAAAATGTGAATTTCAGAATTTTTCGAGATGTGGGCCCGGGGCTCGGGTTTTGCCAATTTCGTGATTTTTGATATTTTTTGAGTTCTTTTGATTGGGTTATGTTTCATTAGCCTATTTTGATATATTTGTACTGATTTTGACTAGTTTTGACGTGCGTGGATGCCGGTTCAAGGAGCTAAGGTGTCGCGGGCATGAGTTTTCGTCGGTTCGAGGTGGGTAATACTTGTAAATGATGTCCTGAGGGTTAGTAAACCCCGGACTTGCACATCCTAGTGCTGTGTCGAGGTGACTTGCACGCCGGATAACGTGCGTAGGGTAGAGCACCATTGGGGATTGTGACTTGGTCCGTCCCGCGTAATAAATAATAACGCCTAATTGTTGAAATGAATTGGACTAATTATCATGTTTGGGTTTCGTGCCAATTATTTGAATCCTTCAAGGATTGATATCACTGCTTTGATAACACTGTGCATATTTTATTCTAAATTTAAGGTTTAAAATGGAATATTTGCTATTCAGCATTTTTATAAGGTTATGAAAAACTTGAACAAGGTCTTAATAACATTTTTGTTGTGAGCTAATGTGATATTGTTGCCCGTAGGGTTTTCTTGATTATCTGTTAAACTGATTGGGGCCGAGGGCCATATGTTAGGGCATGACATTCATATGAGCATATGCATACACATGCATGGATCGGACCGCACGCCGCAGTGGTATATGGATCGGGCTGCGCGCCGCAGCAGGTGTGATATTAATATTGTGCTTGGGCTATAGAAGCCCCTCCGGAGTCTGGACCCCCCCAGTGAGCACGGGTACCCAAAAGGATCGGGCTACACGCCGTAGCGGTCATATGCATTGCATGGCATACATACATTGGTTTACGTGTACTACGTGGCATAACATTTAGCACTCATACATTACTGGTACACATGCATTAGTTGCTTTATTGACCAGATCTCCTGGTGTAAATTGATAAGGAGTGTTGAGCCCGAGGGGCTGATTTGAGTGCGGACTTGCACTGTTTGAGATTGTTCCAGGTATGGGTATGTTATCATGAAAGAAAGTAGCTAAAATTGAGATTTCTAATCATCTACTCACATATGCTGAAAAGGAATAAAATGATAGTGTTTTGAAGTTTTAATGATAGTTCCGTATTGTGTAGCAAGAGATAGTGCCTTGCGTGGTTTTCTTCCCTTCAGCATTATTTACTTTTATTACCGCTGAGTTGGAAGTACTCACACCCGACTCCCTGCACCTTGTGTGCAGATCCAGGTACATCACAGCAGAGCCGATTCTATTGCGGCTCGGGAGTGCTTTTGGACAGTCGAGGTAGCTGCCAGCGTTCGCAGGACCTGATTCTCTAGTTTGTCTATATTTTTGTTCTGATCATCCCACACTTGTGCACAATTATATTCACTATTTACACTTGTATATTCCGTAGAGGCTCATGACTCTTGACCCTTCGGTCTATGGGAGTTGGTATGTGTTTGGGCTTAGTTCCCTGTTTTGATATATCTATCACCGTTGTCTTTTAACTTGTTATGCTTAAATGGGTTAATGCGAGCTCATAGCTCCGTAAATTGTTGTTAATTGGTCGGGCTGGCCTAGCAGTGTGCTGGGCGCCATCACGATCGGATTTGGGGTCGTGACAAGTTGGTATCAGAGCCTAGGTTTACTAGGCCTCATGAGTCTTGAGCCGGTTAGTAGAGTCTTGTGGATCGGTACGGGGACGCCTGTACTTATCCTCGGGAGGCCGCGAACCTTTAGGAAACACTTCACATTTCTTGGAATTCTTATCGTGCGTACTTGATTCAGCTTGAGGTACATTTTTGAAATTCCTTCCGCACGTCTGTGCACACATCGAGCGCTCAGCAATATAATTGTCTTATGGCTTGCAATTCCCCGATCGAGGGGCGAGATATAATCTCCGTGAGTTCATGTTGGGCCAGTCGGGAGGACTCGAGGCCAGATCATTGTCTATGGCTTGAGCACCAAGGTACTAATTCCGCGAGCCGGTATTATGAAGTTCATACGATCGGTACTGATCCTTATTGTGCAAATGGCAGTTTGATAATGGGAGAGCCGTAAGGTATTCAGTTCTTATTGTGATTTGATATGTAGCCCTAGCTATGGGCGTGAGAAATAATTATCATATCTCGTAATTGGATGGTAAAGTGCCTTATGTGTAGTGGAACGAGTTTAAACTCAGGAAGACTAAAGTGATTTTGATATGTGTTATGATTCGAGCAGGTACATCGCAGGTTCAAGTATAAATTATGATAATATGATTCATATAGTATTGAGACTTAATGTTGTTGAAATACATTGTGATATCTTGTTGAGTTGTGGAAGTATTGTTAGAATGGTTTGGTGATTCTCTGGCAGGTGGATAGGCCAATTTACAAAGGAAACTCTGCCGAAATTTTTGGAAAATTCGGGACTTAGAAAAGATTTTGTCACCTAAAGAGGGGGCGTAACTGTTGTGTGTGAATGAATGCAAGAATTGCAAAAGAGTTAATATTTCTGATGATTCGAATCTCCGCCGAAGCTTGAAAATGACTTGAGTTTAATCTAACTAGAACTTTGTGGCATCATTTGAGTAGGAATGCTATGAGTAGCTAGAAGTGCCTTGATGTATAGCTCCGTGCCAAGTTGGGGAGGTTGTTGTTGGTTAACTGATTGCACTGTTGTGTGCTGTGTTGGCTCTGTCGCTAAGTATGTTGGGAAAATTCTAATAAAAGTTATAGTGCTTCGTAGATGTGAAGAAATATTAGGATGTTGTGAACTTATGTTGGTAAAGAATATTCACCGTATAGAAAAGAAAGATAGCTGATTGTACCTGTAAGCAATCATGTTCTGCGATGTCAGAGTTCTAACAAAACACGAGTGGTTCTACTCAATAGGACAGTTGAATTACAGCAGAATAAGGGTGAATGATGCCCGAGAATGGTTTTGCAGTGTTCAAGATTTTGCTTGTAACAGTCAAGTGCCTTAAGATTTGTGTATGTGGCTAAAGATGGCGGTTTCGTTAGAGAAGATCAAGGCTTGTGTTATATCATGTGAATGACGGGATTCTAGGTATCCGTATTGGGAAGTAATGATGACAATTTAAAAATTGCGGGAAGTTCATCAAAATAAAGTGTGGTAGAATGTGGTACTTCTGGGAAACATTGAGAGAGTATTCAGTGGCCTATGGGTCTTAGACCGTGTGGTCTTGTGTACGAGTCTTGTGAGGTAAAAAGGGGTTGAGGCATTGTCGTACTATAGTATAGACTGATATGAAATCAATGATGAATCAGAAAGGAAACTGGGTAAATGGAACAACTTGTTAATAAACCAAAATGGTATAAAAAGGAATACGATTGATTCCTGGTATGTGGTTGAAGTAATGAGTCTTGCAAATATTGTGCAGCGAAGCTCTTGAGTGCTGACAATTGTGTAACTTGATATGGGTATAAGGACTCGATCCTGGCAGTTAAACTTATGCAATGAATGGGAAGAAATAGTTTGTGATGTGTTTTATCATGGTTTGAAGATGAGTATATTCCTATCGATATGCGAAGCGTGGAATGTGTAATGAGTTTTCTTCTATATGGGATCACGAAAGTCCTTGACTAGTGGAGTGCGCCGATGTTGAGGCGGAGGAAAGGGATATGAATTTCCATGTTGTCTTAGTGTGATATGGTATACACGACGTGTTATGGAAAGTTGATAATGGTATATTCTAGGTTTTGAGATCAGTTCATAATATATGGGAAGTCAATAAAATTATTGAGCAGCACGGACAGCTGCTGGTGATTTAAGAAAATGGTACTGCTATTCTAGTAATTTGGCAGGGTATATGGTGCAAAGGGACAAGGTAATGTAAACTGATAATATCCAGTGGTATGGTGGTATTCTCTTGTTGGATCGACTAAAATAATTGAGTCGTAGATGGCATAGTGAAATTTCTGAATGGCTGTCGTGGTATGAATGGACGCTTGATGTGCGTTATGTATATGTACGGTGAAATACGGAATCAGGCATAGTGATTCATATGTTATATATGTGTAGGAGACTTGAAATTCTCGTTAATCCGCCTATGCAGTGGTTGTATATCGTGTGCATCGGCACCGTTTTGTGATTATTGGAAATCGGAAGCCTTAGAGGCTCTCTCTTGACTTGATAAAACGAATTCGGATTATGATACTCGATTGCTGACTGGTTGTCATGGGTTCGATTGTCTAGACTAATGTGATATGGACTATGTCGGAAAATGGCACAAATTACGTAGCAGAGAGCATCAGAGTATGCTCCAACAGAGTAGTTGTACACAGGACCAGCGGGCGGCTGGTAGGCATTGCTTTGTCAGTTGGACCTTAGTGGCGGATGTCAGTGTAGAGGTATCTACCATTGATTCAGTTCCAGTATTGAGAAACGTTGTCAGATGCGTTTCATGTGGCCGAGCTTGAGGCTATATGTATATTTATGTTTGCTATAATGAGAAAATTCGACTCGATATGCATTTCTTTTGCGAGGGTTATATTGGATCGGGTGGCACGCCACCACAAGTATGTTATCTGGATTGGGTGGCACGCCGCCACGGGTATGTTATTGGAATGGGTTGCGCGCCGCAACAGTGTGATGTGGAAAATATAGTTTCCTATATCTTACCTTGTATACAATAGTTCCTAGCTTCCGAGGAATAGTCCGTATTGGTTTCGCTCGGGGAATAGCACATCGGTTGTGTCTTTTCGGGATTTGATAGCGTATATCTATCGTATCACCACGGGTGAGGTTGATTGCTTGGGTTCAAGACCTAGATCTGTGCGTGGCTAACCGTTTAGAGCTTAGTGGCTTGAGGTGTTTCATGAGTAATAATGTTGGGGTAGAATCACGAATCGTGGCAAGGCCACATGATGTTATGACCTCTCGAGGAGGATTCAGGTACTTTATTCCTATGATGTGAGATGGGATCTCAGTTATATATTATGATGGTACAAAGGAATTGAATTACAGCCCTGTTGTTGGAGTCGGTTGTCATAATTTGAGTATGTTTAGATGTTTCTATTGGAGCTCATGTTGTGCTCATCGTGGCTTAGGCCGGTGTTGAGGTGTCATATCACCAGTGCGGTGTGTTATAATCGAAATGATCGTCGAAGCCAATAATGAGTGTGAGTATATGTGATTTGAGCTAGTTAGAAAGGCAATACCGAGATTTGGCTCCGAATTTTGTTGCAGTATCAATTAAAAGGGAAATGGATTCATGAATGGTTGACCTAAGAGATGGGTTCGATATATTGCGTGTGCGGTTGCCGTTGGCAGGATATGAAGGTGTTGGAATAAGACTCTATCTAATGAAAAAGGTTTTTCAGTTGGTATTTGGTTATCGTGGGAAATTGTTGTGATTAGGGATTATTGTTCCGAGTGATTGGGTTGTTTGACACATCATATTATCTCACCGAGGTGGCGAGTATGGACTATTACAATTGGATCGTGTGTATCCTGAGTATAGGCATGCGATTAGCATTTGGCATATGATTTCAGAAAGTACAATGTGATTTATGGTTCAGATGGTCTGTGAAATTTTGACTATGTGGTGTTTTCGGACTTATGTGAGATAGGGTGACGTATGATCACCCGGATATATGCTTGGTAAGGTCATTCGGCTATTGGGTGGCTTCTAGTACAACTCTGAGTCCGCTCGAGGACGAGCGTTTGTTTAAGTTGGGGAGAATGTAACGACCCGGCCCGTCGTTACGGGAATTACCACCCCGTTATGTTGCATTTACATATCTTATGCTTTTATATTAGTGTTAGAACCTATCGGATGAGTTAGGAATGAATTGAATTGAAAATGAAGCAAATAGCATATTTGAAGGAAGTTTGAATACGGAAAGTCAACCTAGAGTTGACTATTGAGTTAGAGTGCTCGGAATCAGATTCTGATGATTTGACTAGTTTCGGGGGATCATTTATGACTTAGGAGAGCAATCGGAATTGAATTTGGAGGTCCGGTGTAGTTTTAGGCTTGAATTGGCTAAGGTTGAATTTTGGCGAAATCTGAACGGTAGGTGAGATTTTGATCCGGAGTCGGAATGGAATTCCGACAGTTGCAGTAGCTCCGTTAGGTGATTTTGGATATGCCTGCAAATTTTCAGGTCATTCGGACGTCGTTTGGTCGGGTTTTTTATTGAATGAGCAATTCGAAAATTTTGAAGAAACTTAGGCTTGAATTAGTGTGTAATTGGTGATTTTGATGTTTAGGATGGTGTTTTTATGTTATGAGCAAGTTTGAATGAGGTAATGTGATATACTGGTGGCTTTGATTGAGGTCCCGGGGGCCTCGGGATGATTTCGGATGGCTAACGGGAATTTTTGAGTCGAAAAATGCAGTAGAAAAATTGCAGAGAAATTTTGTTCTATGCGATCGCAATGCTCTGATGCGCTCGCATAGTGTTAGCTACAGTGCCCGGAGAGTTTGTTCTATGCGATCGCAATGCTCTGATGCGATCGCATAGTGTTAGCTGCAGTACCCAGGATTTTGTTCTATGCAATCGCATAGTGTTAGCTACAGTGCCCGGAGAGTTTGTTCTATGCGATCGCAATGCTCTGATGCGATCGCATAGTGTTAGCTACAGTACCGGACAAAATGTTAAAAACATTTCAGTCACGAAAACAACCCATTTTTCCACCATTTTTGGCCGTTCTTGAGAGCTTTTGGACGGGAATTGAAGGGATTTCGACGGAGAATCGTTGGAGGTAAGTTTTATGAGTTAAATACATGTTTTTATACAAGAATCATCCATGGAATTCATGAAACTATAGCTAAAAATCAAGAAAATAGGGCTTGGAGCAAAAACCTTAAATTTAGGATTTGAAGGACCATTTGTGGTCCAAATTGGGAGTTCTTGGTATGTACGGACTCATGGCAAGATGAGGATTCCAAAAATGTGAATTTCAGAATTTTTCGAGATGTGGGCCCGGGGCTCGGGTTTTGCCAATTTCGTGATTTTTGATATTTTTCGAGTTCTTTTGATTGGGTTATGTTCCATTAGCCTATTTTGATATATTTGTACTGATTTTGACTAGTTTGGACGTGCGTGGATGCCGGTTCGAGGAGCTAAGGTGTCGCGGGCATGAGTTTTCGTCGGTTCGAGGTGGGTAATACTTGTAAATGATGTCCTGAGGGTTAGTAAACCCCGGACTTGCACATCCTAGTGCTGTGTCGAGGTGACTTGCACGCCGGATAACGTGCGTAGGGTAGAGCACCATTGGGGATTGTGACTTGGTCCGTCCCGCGTAATAAATAATAACGCCTAATTGTTGAAATGAATTGGACTAATTATCATGTTTGGGTTTCGTGCCAATTATTTGAATCCTTCAAGGATTGATATCACTGTTTTGATAACACTGTGCATATTTTATTCTAAATTTAAGGTTTAAAATGGAATATTTGCTATTCAGCATTTTTATAAGGTTATGAAAAACTTGAACAAGGTCTTAATAACATTTTTGTTGTGAGCTAATGTGATATTGTTGCCCGTAGGGTTTTCTTGATTATCTGTTAAACTGATTGGGGCCGAGGGCCATATGTTAGGGCATGACATTCATGTGAGCATATGCATACACATGCATGGATCGGACTGCACGCCGCAGTGGTATATGGACCGGGCTGCGCGCCGCAGCAGGTGTGATATTGATATTGTGCTTGGGCTGTAGGAGCCCCTCCGGAGTCTGGACACCCCCAGTGAGCACGGGTACCCAAAAGGATCGGGCTACACGTCGTAGCGGTCATATGCATTGCATGGCATACATACATTGGTTTACGTGTACTACGTGGCATAACATTTAGCACTCATACATTACTGGCACACATGCATTAGTTGCCTTATTGACCAGATCTCCTGGTGTAAATTGATAAGGAGTGCTGAGCCCGAGGGGCTGATTTGAGTGCGGACTTGCACTGTTTGAGATTGTTCCAGGTATGGATATGTTATCATGAAAGAAAGTAGCTAAAATTGAGATTTCTAATCATCTACTCACATATGCTGAAAAGGAATAAAATGATAGTGTTTTGAATTTTAATGATAGTTCTGTATTGTGTAGCAAGAGATAGTGCCTTGCGTGGTTTTCTTCCCTTCAGCATTCTTTACTTTTATTACCGCTGAGTTGGAAGTACTCACACCCGACTCCCTGCACCTTGTGTGCAGATCCAGGTACATTACAGCAGAGCTGATTCCATTGCGGCTCGGGAGTGCTTTTGGACAATCGAGGTAGCTGCCAGCGTTCGCAGGACCTGATTCTCCAGTTTGTCTATATTTTGTTCTGATCATCCCACACTTGTGCACAGTTATATTCACTATTTACACTTGTATATTCCGTAGAGGCTCATGACTCTTGACCCTTCGGTCTATGGGAGTTGGTATGTGTTTGGGCTTAGTTCCCTGTTTTGATATATCTATCACCGTTGTCTTTTAACTTGTTATGCTTAAATGGGTTAATGCGAGCTCATAGCTCCGTAAATTGTTGTTAATTGGTCGGGTTGGCCTAGCAGTGTGCTGGGCGCCATCACGATCGGATTTGGGGTCATGACATTTATCGAATAGAAATAACTAATTACAAGATGAAAATCATACCTGAAATCCTCTACCCAAGACGTGGAGTCACCAACTCACGAACTACTACTGAATACTACACATAAAAGTTTGAAAGAAATATAACGTAATTCTGTTTGTCTCGGAACAAAGAGACTACAACTAGTAACATAAATAAAGAGAGAGACGCCGGGCCTGCGGACGTCTGCAAGCTACCTCGGTCTCAAATGTGATCAACTCCCACGCAATCGATTTACTCCTGCTGCTCCTGATCGTAACCTGGACCTGTGCAAAAACGCACAGAAGTGTAGTATCAGCACAACCGACCCCATGTGCTGGTAAGTGCCCGGCCTATCCCGGCGAAGTAGTGACAAGCCTAGGACCAGACACTCACATAAACCTGTGCAATTCAATATATATATATATATACTACGGAATAACAAGAAATAACCAGGTAATAACACAATAAGGAATATCTCAAAGAATTCAACAATTAACAATAGTTAATAAATTCACAAGGAAAAACAAAGTATAATGGAAACACAAGTAATATCAAGTAAAGGAATAGCAAGCAGTTGCACGGCATCACCCTTCGTGCTTTTACTCTCATCCTCACCAAATAAGCAAATAAAGTACACGGCATCACCCTTCGTGCTTTTACTCTCATCCTCACATCCATAGTACGACATGATCCTTCGTACATGGTTCAATAACCAGGGCACGGCATGATCCTTCGTGCATAATCCATAAAATATGGCACGGCATTAACCTTCGTGCATAAATAAATAAACATGGCACGGCATCACCCTTCGTGCATTATCACTCTTCCTCACCCAAATAACAATCACAGTTAAGGGCAAAGAAAGAAGCAGTAATTCATAAACTGTCCCAACAAGGGCAATCAATAATCATCTTCACAACAAGTCCCGACAAAGGAGAACAATAACAATTCATCTGTAATATATCTCAAAATAATCATTTTTCAACGACTCACGGTCATACTAGACGCCAAGTGTATGGATGCTCGTCACCACAGCCCATACACCGCACTCGATCATATAACACATAACACATAATCCTATTCCCTCAAGCTAGGATAGAACAAACACTTACCTCGAATGTTTATGAACAATTCAATCCGTGGAAATGTCTTTTTTTCTTTCAAATTTGGCTCCAATCCAATCGTATCTATATACAATTGATTTAATATCATCAATACTACTCAACAAACTAATTCTTAAGACCAAATACAACTTTTACAACATTTTGCCCGGAATAGTGAATTTCAACCCCGGGCCCACATGGTCGGAACTCGAGGTTAGGACCAAAATCCGGTTACCCATCCCCCCACGAGTTCATGTATGTGATTTGTTTCAAAATCGGACCTCAATTCGAGGTCCAATTCCCTAATTTATGAAAACCCTATTTTATAACAAAAACAAGAATTTTACCATGAAAACCTTTGATTTCTAATGAAAAACATGTTTAATGATGTTAGGAATTGAAATAATTAAGTAAAAAGTGACTTACAATTATTTTGATGAAGAAGGAATTCATGAAGAATCGCAAATGGGTGTTTTTGTTTTGTAAAAAGTGAAGAAATGAACTTAAAATCGTGTTTTACAGGTCTCCGTGTTCGCATTTGCGAACATGGGTTCGCAATTGCGAACCCCGACCAATTTCTGGAGTTTGAAAAATAAGCTAAGGCTGGGAAGTTCGCATTTGCGAACATTTGTTCGCATTTGCGAACACTGGTAGACAAAGGGACTGTTCGCATTTGCGAACTAATTTTCGCATTTGCGAACATAGGCTGTATAGGGCAGTGTTCGCATTTGCGAACCAAGGCAGTATAGGGAATGTTCGCAATTGCGAACTTTTGTTCGCATTTGCGAACATAGGCAGGCCCTGGGGACTTTCGCATTTGCGAACAATTGTTCGCAGTAAAGGGCATTGTTCGCATTTGCGAACAAGGCTGGGTCATGAGGCTTTCGCATTTGCGATCAGGGTTCGCATTTGCGAGCCCTGCCTTGTACTGCCCCTTCGCAATTGCGAGAAATACTTCGCAATTGCGAAGCCAACAGCTGGGTGAAAAACCAGCAGTGCAACATTTCAGAAATTAATCCAACGGCCTATCAAATCTTTACCCGAGCCCCCCGGGCTCCAAACTAAACATGTACACAACCTCAAAAACACATTATGAACTTGTTCGTGCGATCACATCGCCAATATCACCTCGTTTTCATCAAATCAAGCCTCAAAATGCATGATTTTCATACCTTTGGTTTTCAAAACTTTCAAACTTGGGACTCAAGGTCCAAAACATCTCAAACGACATCCGAATGTCACCAAACTTTACAGAAATCACATATATAATATTTAAGACTTGTACTGGGCGTCGGAACCAAAATACGAGCCCGATACCAAGGTCAATTAATTCATTTCCTTTAACAATTACATCAAAAACAATTTCATAGAAAAATTCATAACTTGGGCTCTAGGCCTCCGAATTCGACTCCGGACGCATGTCCAAGTCCCATATTTTCCTACGGACCTCTCGGGACCATCCAATCTCGGGTCCGGATCCGTTTACCAAAAATGTTGACCGAAGTCAACCATATCAATATTAATATCATTTTTATCCAAATTTCTCATAAAATTCATATTTTCTATCACAAAATCTTTCCGGCTACATGCTCGGATTGTGCACGTAAATCGAGGCAACATAGAATGAGGTTTTCGAGGCCTCGAAGCTCGAAATAATTAATAAAATAAGTGATGACCCTTTGGGTCGTCACATAAGGCTCAAGTAAGAGGGGATTTTAATACACAATGCTTGGAAATAAACAAGGAGAAATACATAAACATCCCCTTCAAGTTATCTCTAACGATCAACTAAACACCTCAATGGAACCTATTTCCAGTTAAACACTTTAAGTGCTTATAAAGTGTATAAAACAATACCCAGCCTAGTTACCCTACCGCGTGTAACACACATTCGGACTCTATATTAAGAACCAATTAGTAGTTGACACGTGGATAAAAATACGAATTAAAATCACTAAAAAATAAACAACATAAAAGATGAAATAATACCCCCTCTCTCGCTGAATAATACTCATTTCTCTCGCCCAAGGTTCTCTTCTTCTTCCCCTGAAACTTTCCATCGATGTAAACTCATATCTCCAAAAATCCTTCTTCTTCTTTTAATATATCGGAGATAATATACTTCACCAAGATTTAGTTGAATGGACCAAATTAAAATACACAACAAAATAATTGTATTTCCAACTCCATATTAGCGCACTACTTCCATCACCATATCCGATCCTAAATCCCAAAGTGAAATACATTAAGCTGAAGAACTTATTCTCTAGCAAGAATTTTACTATTAGCACTAGTAACAAAAAATACTAAATAAAGTATTATGGTGTGTGGTGACAAATTTGATATTAATGATAATAAGGATAGTAATAAAATTATTAATGGAGTTGTTGAAGTGATCAATGTGAGGCAAATTGAATCAGCCGTTTCCGGTAGTGAAGCAGGTAAAATCCCATCGGAGGAAGGTGGTTAATGGAAGAGGAGATATTTTCGGAAATTAGGGTATTATTGTTTCCTTCTTGAAAAACTTTGGGTGTGGGCCACAAATAAAATAATTTTAACTGAAAACAAAAGGAAAAAAATATGATTGAAGTTTTCACGCGCTCAACTTGTAGTGAGACATAACTAATTTGTCATATCAGCGCAAGGTATTTACTTGATATAATTCAGTAGTACTTGAAGTGTTTAATTGGAAATAGGTTCTGTTGAGGTGTTTAGTTGATTGTTAGGAAAAACTTAAAGGGCTCGTTTATGTTTTTTTCCAATAAACAAAGTATGGAAGAGTAATTATAAAATGCTGATCTTTTGAAAAGAAATCAAATTATTTTTTAAGACAAAGGAAGAAAGGGAAAGAGGTCCTAGGTTTAATCATAGTATGGATAACATCAATATAATACCCGGTAGTCACTCCTAAATAGAGGGGATACACGTGGTATTAGAGAACCGATCATCATATTCATATATATCCTTTCTCACCCCGTTTAAGGTACTAAAGCACGGATTGGTCTTAATTACTATTACATGCTATTACTCGTCTCATTCCTATCAGTCCCGGAGGTACTTAGGACTACTATTCCTAAAGGAAGGGATATTAGGCTAATTGGTTTTAAAGGATAAAAATCTAATGCGACATGCAAAAACACATGTTGTATGTTGGGGAAGCATATAAACAGATATAGGCTCAAATACACCTCCTTGAACAAAAGCACAAAACTAGCATAACTTACACATACTTTTTAGTGTCTGATTGAAATACTAAATATGAAGGGAGTTTGATTCAGAGCCACATTTATTAGATACATCAGATAAGAAGCCTAAATTAGGTCTGCTTGCTGGTTGGAGCATTTATTAATTAACAGAGGGAAATTCAGTTTTATTGATGTTATTACCTAAGGCTAAGTGTTTAGACGGGATATCTGCTTAATTCAGAATGCAGTGAAACAGTAAAAGCGAATTGTTTGAGACCCTATAGACATCCTTGCTAAACCTCAATAAGTAAGGGAATTATATTTGTAACGACCCGACCGGTCGTTTTAGAAAATTATGCCCCAATCCCCAATTTAACTGTTCCCCTAAGTTCATTTCTGCTATTGTGGTTTGTCGGGAGAGTCGATTCTGAAATTTGGAGTATTTTGGGACACTTAGTCCCTAAATGAGAGCTTTAAAGTTAGAAAATGGCCCGTAGCCGGAACGGTGTTAAGACGACCTCGGAACGGAAATCCGATGGTTCCATTAGCTCCGTTAGGTGATTTTGGGGTTGGGAGCACGTTCGGAAAGTATTTTGGAGGTTCATAGCTCAATTAGGCTTGAAATGCCGAAGTTTGAAATTTTGGCAAATCCGAACGATAGGTGAGATTTTGATCCAGGGGTCGGAATGGAATTTCGACAATTTCTGTAGCTTCGTTATGTGATTTTGGATATGTCCGCAAATTTTCAGGTCATTCGGACGTCGTTTGGTCGGGTTTTAGATCGAATGTGAAATTCGGAAAGTTTTAAGAAATTTAGGCTCGAATCCGTTGTAAATTGATAATTTTTGTGTTTATGGACGTGTTTGGATGATTGGAACAAGTTTGAATAAGGTTATAGGAAGTGTTGGTGTTTTTGGTTGAGGTCCCGGGGCCTCGGGTGAGTTTCGGGGTGGTTTCGGACCATTTCTAGGCCATTTTTCACTGCTGGTTTTTGGCTACAGCAGTGCTCTACGCGATCGCGGGGTATTGGTCGCGATCGCGGTGAGCAAAATCTGAGAAAAAAACTAATGAACCGCGATCGCGTTGATTGCTTCGCGATCGCGAAGAAGAAACTTCTGTCGCGCAGGCCCTACTTTGGAAGATCATATCTTTTTATCTAAAAGGTATTTTGAGGTGATTCAAAAAACAAAAGTTGTAGATCATCGTGTCTCGTTTCCATAACAATAACGAAATCCACATTTGGAAATTGGTAGCAAAAGTTATGTATGTTACACTCTATGCTGTCCGAGAAGGATATCTAAAACACATAAATGGATTTGGAAGCTTGTATCTCGAAATGTATAAGGATTCAGGAAATGATCAACAAATATAAGTTATAGCCCTATGTGTCTAGTTTCCAGAACATCAAACCATTTGTCATTTGGAGTTGTGTGTAAAATGTTCTGACCATTTTACTGAAGCCTGTCCGGAGGAACTGGAAGTTGTTCACCGCGATCGCGAGGCATTTCCCGCGATCGCGAAGGGTAATTTTTGGGCCAGAATTTGTTCTCCGCAATCGCGAAGCATTTCCCGTGATCGCAGTGAACAAAATACCTGGACAGAAATTTTTAAAACATTTCATCCGCGAACCAAACCCATTTTTCCACCATTTTTGGTCATTCTTGAGAGCTTTTGGACGAGAATTGAAGGGGTTTTGACAAGAAGTGATTAGAGGTAAGTCCTATGAACTAAATACATGATTTTATTGAAGAATCATCCTTGAAATTTATGAAAACATAGCAAAATTGTAAGAAATTAGGGCTTGGAGCAAAAACTTTAAATTTGGGATTTGAAGGGCCATTTGTGGTCCGATTTGGGAGATTTTTATATGGTTAGACTCGTGAGAGTACGAGGGTTCTGAAAACGTAAAAATATTTCAATTATGAGCCGATGGATTCAGGGGTATTTTGTTCATTTCACCCACTTTCGCGCCGTAGCTGTAATTTTATCATTGTAATTAGTTACTTGCGATGTTATTTATACTGTGTAATTGGTTTGACTAGATTCGGGTCACTCGGAGTCGGATATTCGCGGCAAGAGGGTTGTCTCTTAGCGGTTTTGTACCGGAATCGAGGTAAGTGGCTTGTCTAACCTCGTGTGGGGGAACCTTTAATCCTAGAATATTATGTGATAGTTTAAATGCCTTGTACGTGAGGTGACGGGCGTGTACATGCGCTGGTTGTTGTAACTCACTTTACTTGAATTGTTCAATTCGTGATATTCCTGTTCTTAATTTATTAAATTGTGACATTTACCTGGTATTCATTAGGGAAGCATGATTAGGTAGGATTTATATGTCTAATTGCCTAATTGTCCTACTTGAACTTCTTGATAATTGTTGGCTCTAGTCCTCGGTGAAGTTTTAGTTAAGCATATTATATTTTTCGTGTGCGTTTTCTTTATTTGTTGTGTTGATGGACTGCGGGTTCAATTCCCGGAGATCACAGGGTTGTGGGTTCAATTCCCAGAGACCCGGAGTGATATTGTTGTGGACTGCGAGTTCGATTCCCGGAGATCCTGAGATTTATTGAGATGTGGACTGCGGGTTCGATTCCCGGAGATCCTGAGATTTATTGAGATGTGGACTGCGGGTTCGATTCCCGGAGATCCTGAGATTTACCGAGACATGGGCTGCGGGTTCGATTCCCGGAGACCCAGGGGTACTGTTAATGGGACTGTGGGTTCAATTCCCACAGGTCCTGGACTTATTAATTGAGTTTGTTACTTGTTGTTAGCTAATCGTAGTTGGTTGCAGTAATTACTTCATTGTTGTTATTTCAGATTCATTCTTACTTATTCCTGCTCATTACTATTTTGATCATTATGTTATTGTTTTTTCTCGGTAGGGCCCCGACCTTCCTCGTCACTACTCCATCGAGGTTAGGCTTGGCACTTACTGAGTACCGTCGTGGTTTACTCACGCTACTCTTCTGCACACTTTTGTTGTGCAGATCCAGGTACATCAGGACAGGCTCACACCAGGTGATTCAGCAGCGCTTTGGGAGACCTCGAGGTATGATTTGCTACGTCCGCGGATCCGGAGGCCTTCCTTCTATTCTAGTGCTAGTAGATATTTTTTTTTTTCTTCTTCCTTCATTCCGTTGTTAGATACTCTTTATACATAGAGCTACAGTTGTATGTACTCTTTTCTAGTCTGTGTTACCCGTGGGATTCCGGGTCTTGGTAGTGTTTTATATAGTGTATTTGACGGGTGTATGTGCCAAGTGGCACGGATTACATTCCTTTTATCTCATTTCCCGCTAATTCTTATTAAATGTGCATAAGCTTGTATATTCCGCAACGTGTTAGTCTTACCTAGTCGTGGAGACTGGGTGCCATCACGACATATTCACGATTGGTGAACTAGGGTCGTGACAATATTGTTTAAAACAGATTCAGAATAGACTGATTTTAAAATAGACCAATTTCAGATTCTGCAGGTGATAGTACCTACTATTATTGATTTGAACCCTATGAACATGATATCTAACATTGAGTGTGAATTAAATGAATCAAACTTATTTAAGAATCACTATAGGCATGATTTCTATATGTTACTGATTTCAGCATTACGAACATGACACTTATTTTCAGCCGTTTAGAACCTAAAATATGATATCTATGTGGCATGCATAATTTAAATACGTCCTATAGGCAGGTTATCTAGGCGTGACATTGACCATGTAGAGGTTGAGATGAACCCTATAGTCATGGTGTCTAAGATGTAGTATTGAACGCAAAGAATTTAAAATAGTCCTATAGGCATGCTTTCTACCCTTGAGCATACATGATCACCCAACCTTTTTTACTAGCCAACCTCAAATGTTTATTACCACTTATTACAAACCAGAAATACTAAATTACAAAAGAAAGAACGAAAGAAAAAGCTACAACCATAGGAAAGTCAGATCTGACTTCCTATTTGAGATATGCAAGGAACTGTATCATTGCCAATGCCATTGATTTCAAAGAGTTTTTCAGACCTGGATGTGTCAGAGTTCCCTAAGGGCCTCAATAGAACCCCGAGCAGTGCTCACATCCAATTTACACAACCGGAATAGAGATGAGTGTATTGTGGAAATTCTAGCCCTTATATGTCCAAGCTCAGAGGAAACTCATGGGTCCCAAGGCAAGGCTTACATGAGGGGGGAAGAACTTAAGTCTAATGAGAGAGTGAAAGTGCAGATACAAAGTTTTAAGAGCTGAGGGAATAAAGGAGAGGGAAAGGGTGATGGGAGACAACCATTAATATTTCAGGGAATCAATAACTTCACACAAGGGGGGGGGGGGTGCAGGGGATTAAGAATCCATTGCAAGAGGCCTATACACTTGGGCCTGGGTTAAATTTGAGCATGCACAGTAATAAGAAGCGCTGGCATGCCTGTAAATCAACCAAAACACAAAAAAAAAAGGGAAACATGGAGGTTATGATCCTTGGAGGATCAAGTTTGGGTCATGCACAATAATTTTCAATGATGTCATGCCCCAAACCAACCATAAATACCAACTACATTAGGGATAGGGGTTCGATGTCCACAAGCTATGACAAATAACAAAAACATTTATTCATACACAAAGGCTAACATAACATGCATTAATAATGAAACTATTTAAATACAAATAGGAGGCAAACTGGGAGGAAAGAAATAGTAAAGTAACATATTATTGTTGATGCTGAAAAATTAATTAGAACAAACCAGTTAAAAAAGCAAAGTGTAGTAAAGAAAGGAAGCAGGACTTCAAAGTATATCTTTGGCTTTCAGCCGGCTAAGCAGACAGTAGCACAAGTAGTAATAAACAAGAGAGAGTTTTTTTTGAGTTTATGTGTGTGTTCAGAACCAAAAAACATTCGTGTCTGTGTGTGTAAATGAGAGAGCATATATAGTTTGAAGCTAGGTAGAATAATAATTTAAGAATCAAAGTCAAGTACTAATTATAGAACTAGGTATCTGTTACTATCGAATCAGTATAAGTACTTCTTTTAACTAAGGGAATCAATTCTAACGGTAAGAACATGAAGCAAATAAGGAAAGAAATCAATGGTAACTAGATCATAACAGATAAGGAAATACTTCAGACATAGTAGGCATGGAGTAAACAATTAGGGCTAGGTTTATAAGGTTCTAACAAAGAAAATAATATAACAATCAATTAATAGCATATCAACCATAGAATAAGGTCAGAAAAATATTTTACAAGGTAAAAATTAATAGAATAATCATGAGAAATTAGTGAAAGATCAATCACAGGATTCAGAGATGCAAGAATAGGAGATAACACTAATTTACCCCCATTCTATTAAAACGAACACTTAGTAAACAAAATCAAAACCCTAAAAGATCGAGTAGGACAAGAACCACATATGAAAAGAAAGATTCATGAAAAGTATAGTTGAATTAGTAGGCTAAGCATGATACATGTAGGAGAAGTGAAGAATTAGAAGCAATAGTAAACAAAAATAAGGCGAAATCACACAATAGGCAAGGACAGCCATAATATGGAACCCTAACAAAGTAAAACACAGGACAAAAAGTCACAGAATCATAGAAACACACATATTATTAAAACAAAACTAAGAAATCTAGGGTTGAGGCTAGGAAGTTAGGGTATTCAACATAGACGAGTTGAAAAAGGAGTAAAAACATAGAATCGTTCGAGATATAGAAGTTAAGACATGAAAAGTCGATTTAAACAGATTGTATAAGAAAATCTAAAAAATCCTAACTTTTAAAAGAAACTAAAACAACTTGAAATTAATAATTTTTTTCAGAAGAATCTTGAGAATAATGTAAAAACATGGAAAGAAACAGACTTTGATTGCCAAAAATAGCACAGATCTTAAGAGATTCTAGCAAATTTAGGGTTTCAAAGGAAACCTAGATAGAAACGGAAGAACCTGCTTAGAACATAATAACAAATATGGTGTGATTTTGTACAAAATCATATCGGAGAAGCCATGAACAAACAAAAACCCTAGATCCAAATCAGCCTAGCCCAGGGCCCTTGAAAGCCTAAGAAATGATGAGCGAGGCAATGGGGGAACCATTGAAGGCTTGGGGTTGAAGGTGGTTGTCGGAGATGGCCGGAGATTGCTGGAGAAGAAGGTGGTGATTGACGGGATTAGGGTTAAGTTGAGAGAAAATAGAGGAGAAAAGAGCATCTGAGGGTGGCGGGCTGGGAGGAATGGCTAGGGTTAAATGGTATTAGGGGTTCACAAAGGAAATGGTTTATTTAGACCGTTGATATAGGAGATCAACAGTCAGGATTTTACTTGGTAGATGGGTTCTGAGTTCAGGTAGGTGTATAAGGGTTTGGGTAGGGTTAGTTGGGTATGAAATTGTGCTAGGGAATGGGTTCAATTTAGGCTACAATTGAAAGCCAAATCTGGCTAAAATTTAAATAGCCATTGTTTTCTATTTTAATTTATAAAAAAAATATAAAACAATTTTGTAAATAAATTAAAGGTACTAAATGATTTATAGTACATAATTAATTATTAAAAAAATACCATACCTAATCTTGTGAACATAAATATAATTAAATTTTAAAAGAGGCTAATATTATAATTATATGTAATTTAGCTTTTAAAAATACTAAATAAATTTATAAAAAATATATAAAAATTGTCTTGGCTATATTTTAACATAAATATGAGAAACAAATAGGTAAATTACCAAAATGATAATTTTGGAAGTAATATTTGAGATTTTATAGAAAATAAAGGGAAAAATAAATCAATTTGATCTTTAAAAATTATGAAAAAATATAAAACACTTGGATATACTTATATATGCACATATATGTTGTATTGAAAGTGTTTTGCATATTAAAAATATATGTGTAGGAAAATATTAGGTGTCAACAGTTTTGTTTGGATGTATTTGATATATATGAACTCATGAGAGTGTAAGGATTCTATTGATGAGAATTTTATCGATTTTGAGACTTGGGTCGGGGTGGGGTTTGGCCAATTTCGGAATTTTTAATGTAAGTTGGTTATTTTCGTGTGGGCTTTATTCCTTTAGCATATCTTGATGTGTATTTGGTTAGATTTGGAGAATTTAGAGATCGAGTCGTGAGGAAAGAGCATCGCGGGCTAGAGTTTCGACCGGATAGAGGTAAGTAATGATTGTAAATATTGTCCTGAGGGTATGAAATCCTGAATTTCACATTGTTGTGCTACTTTGATGTGATTCACATGCTAGATGACGAGCGTAGGGTCGTGCACCGTTGGGGATTGTGACTTGATCCGTCCCGTACGACTGTTAAGTAGCTTAGTTACTTAAAAACTATTTTATATTGCTATATTTTGTAAAATATTATTGTGTATGGGGCTAAATATCGTATCTGGACATTGTGCCGATTATTTGGACCCTTGGGGCTTTTACTAATACTTTTACCTCACGATTTTTGTTTAATGTTTACACTCAGTCATGCTATATTCTACTGTTTTCACAACTCAGCCATCTTTACTCGTTTTTGATATTTTAAATGATATTTTTGGCCTGAGCATCATGTTTTTTTTAATTGTTGCCCGTGTGACTTGCGAGATTCTGACTGAGTAAGGTTGTAGGCCTACGTTGTGGGGATACTATGGGATCGGGATGTTCGCCGCAACATGTGGTACTGATTTGTGATATTTGAGAGGTCGAGGACTTGATTTATTATGCCACGAGGTGGATTGTGATAGATATAGGGCCGAGATCATGTTTGATTATATCACGCGATGGCTTATTATTACGCTTGGACTATAAGGGGCCCCTCCTGGAGTCTGTACACCCGTGTTAGCATGGGTACCCAGTGTGTGTGATGCGTTGTAGCCCGATGGGCTGTTGTTGTTTCATATTGAAGCCCGAGGGGCTGTTCTTGATCCATGTTACCCGAGGGGAGATTCTTGATTCATGTTATGCCAGAAAGAGCTGATTATGAGTGATTGTGAGGTAGCCCAAAGAGCTAGTTTTGTTGATATTATGCCCGGGGGGAGGGGGTGGGGGTGGGGGTTATGGTAAATTTTTTGCCTGAGGGACTGTTTATGTTTCTATTATTTTTACTCACTGTTTTAGCTCTCGTTTGAAACTATTGAAAATTGTTTTTAAAAGGTTTTACCGAGACTGAGCATGGTTTACGAAGTAAATGATTTCTGTACTGCTTTTGCTGTAGCGTTATGACGTGGCCTACGTGTTTTCTTACTGCTCAGCTTTCATTTACTTTTATTACTTATTGAGTTGGCTTACTCACATTACTCCATGCACTTTGTATGCAGATTCAGGTAGTTCTGAACCTGTAGCGGGTGTTGATTGCTCAGTGGCAGAGTCATTGGAGTTAGCAAGGTAGCTGCCCGACGTTTGTAGCACTGCTTTTCTCCCTCTTGTCTTTCTTAGATTGTAGTTAGTACATTTAGATTCTTAGTTGTATTTAGACCTTAGTAGATGCTCGTGACTTGTAACATCCCGATGTCGGGCTTGTGTATTTATTATGCACTATTCATTTAGACTTACATTACGGTATATCTTAATTAAAGACTTAAAAGTGATTGTTTTTGATTAAATGGTTAATTCAGGAGTTGTGTCGGCTGGCCTAGTTTCACGAAAGATGCCATAGCTAACCAGGTCGATTTTAGGATCGTGACATCCTATTAATCAAACCAAGTAATATCTGTTGGGTCCTTACCTCTCCTCCTTTTTTTTTGTTTGATAATTCCACATTTCACAGCCTCGGTTGAAAACAAATGCAAAACATGCTTCTTGATGGGTTCAAACTTGTGAACTCGGTAAAAAAAAATTAACGCACTTAGATTCTGATCTGTTACTCTCTGTATTTTAAATGGTTCAATTTTGATATTATTTACAAATTTTATGTTTACTCACATAATTAAATTTTAATTTGAAATTAAAAGAGTCTTTCGCGCTAAAGTAAATTCAATTGACTGATCTTCCAACAACGTATACCTACATAGGTTCGTCTCAGTTTCTGTAAGTAGTGATTCAACTGGATTTGCTCCAAATCTTAATGCATGCTCTATTAATGTAATTGCCGTTTGTGAAAAGGGTGGAAGATTTGGAGGAAAAGAGGAAAGATTAGATATTGGAAAAAAAAAGTATAACTAGATCCCTTGATTAAAAACAGTAATAATAGATTTGGAGTGTTTTAAGGTGGATTGTATATATTTTGTAACTAAAATGTGTTTAGGTAGGGTAAATACCAAAACATGAACATTATTCGTAATAAGTTTTCAAATATTGTATAGGTATGTAAAAATCCCAAAATATAATAGTAATGTTTTGGACAAAAACCAACTCATGAGCTGATTTTGAGTTTTGAGTTTCGGAATTTATCAACTATGAAAAAAATTTAGGGAGAATGTTATGGTTACCCACAAAAATAAAATTATTTACCCTTATTTACCAATTTATTTCCACAAACTAATTATATTTCCTATCCATAGTAGTTTTACGGTGAATTTTCTCTTTTTTTCTCCAATCAATTCTTTTTTTTTATTTGGCGAAATGACTCTCTAGCCACTTAAACTTGCATCAGTTTGTAAAGCCGATATATTAACTTTTGGATTTCTAATTTGAACACCTTTACTTGTGAAGATGGATAGTAATAAATACTCTAACCGTTGACTATACTTATGTGGCAATATTAAAGTTGATGTGGTCAATTGCGTGTAAATTACAGGTATAAAGCGCGTGAATACGATAAAATTTTATTAAAAGAAAAAAAGATCTACCTCTATTTATTCCTCCCCTACCCTTACCCCTGCCCCTTCCTTTTCTACCTTTACCGTCGCCACCCCGTAATCGCTCATCCCTCCATTTCCTTCTTTCTCCTTTATTCCCAATTAAATCCATAACAAAATTTTTGATATACACACTCCAAAGCTTCGTATTAAACAATTATATTTGTTTATTCTTTGTTTTTTCATTATCAAACATTTTCGATTTGTTCTGGTTCGTTGGAATTCCGGTTTGATAATGTTAGATTGAATTATTGATCCAGTCAGAGAAATTGAATCAAAGAAGAAAAACCTAAAATGAGAGAGAGAGAAATAGAAATGAACGAAAATTGAATTTCATTCTTATTACGCTTTCTAGAATACTCCATTCAGTATATAGTTTATAGCCTTTACAAAATTAAGTGGGCCCGGGTCTTACACAATGTGGGCCTGAAAACAATGAATATAAAAACTAACTATTGGGCCTACTTATTGAAAAGTCCTTTAGTCC
>JASVEL010009851.1:0-69629 GCA_032618575.1 Nicotiana noctiflora
AAGCCACTCCAAGCTTGCCCAACAGATGATAATGTGTAGGGCCTGCAAGAGACTTGGTGAATATGTCAGCAGGTTGATCAGCAGTAGATATATGATGGAGTGATATCAAACCAGATTGTAAACAATCACGAACAAAATGACAGTCAATGTCAATTGCTTGGTCTTCTCATAGAAGACAGGGTTCTTGGCAATGTGTAAAGCTGCCTAACTATCACTGAATACAGGAATAGGAGAAGAGAAAACCATACCCAAATTACCAAATATGCAAACTAACCAAGAGATCTCAGCCACGACCTTTCTCAAAGATCTATATTCAACTTCAGCAGAGGAAAGAGAAAGAGTGGGCTGCTTCTTGCATTTCCTAAAATGGGGCAGCCTCCAAATGTAATAAAAAAACCAGTAATAGATTTGCGAGACTGAGAACAAGCAGCCCAATCAGAATCAACATAAGCCATTAGTGAAAAATCAGAACTGTTGGACAAAAGTACACCCTGTGTAGGGTCATTTAATAAGTATCTGAGAACATGAAGAGCAGCCAACATATGAGGAACCTGAGGGGTATGTAGAAATTGACTCAAATACTGTACAAAAAATGCAATATCAGGTCGAGTGTGTTGCAAAAAATTTAATTTTCCAACTAAACATCTGTATAGGCTTGGATCAGTAAGAGGTTCACCCATATCAGGAGTGAGCTTGACAAAAGATTCAAGAGGTGTTACCAGCGGAGTGAAATGATGACAATTGAATTCACTCAAAAGATCAGAAGTAAACTTGTGCTGATTAACTAAATACCCATGAGAAGTTTTCAGAACTTTAAGACCCAAAAAATAATAAACAGCCCCTAGATCTTTGATCTTGAACTGGGAATCCAGGAAAGATTTCAAACTGTCAAGTTCACTCACATCATCCCAAGCAAGTAAAATATCATAAACATAGACAGCAAGAACACTAAGGGAAGAAGAAAATGATTTGGTGAAGAGTGAATAGTCATTCTTGCAAGAAATGTAGCCCCTTGTGGACAAAGCTTCAGACAACTTAGAGAACCACTGTCTGGAAGCCTGTTTGAGGCCATATAAAGACTTGAGAAGCTTGCAAACCAAAGAAGGAGATCCAGAAGTCAAAGGAGCAGAAAGCTGAAGGCCAGATGGAGGCTTCATATAAACTTCTTCATGAAGATCACCATGAAGAAAAACATTATTCACATCAAGTTGATATACAGTCCAATTTCTCTTAGCAGCAAGAGAAAGTAGACACTTGATGGTAGTGAATTTAACAACAGGAAAAAAAGTTTCATTGTAATCAATACCCTCCTTTTGAGTATCACCTCTAATGACCAACCTAGCTTTGTATCTTTCAATAGTACCATCTAACTTCTGTTTAATCTTATAAGCCCACTTACATGGGATAGGTTTCTTCATAGGAGGAAGGGGAACAATGTCCCAAGTATGATTTGCATCCAAAGCTTTAAATTCTTGTAGCATAGCCTCTTGCCAAGCAGGATTAGAAGCAGCCTGCTGGTAATAAAGAGGTTCTTGCATGTGCAACTCAGTATGGAAAACCTTAGGAATCTCAGAATCAGATCTAGTAATTGCTGAAGTGTAAATATAATCTTTTAAGTAAGTGGGAGGATGTGAAATCCTAGTGGATTTCCTGAGAATAGGGGAATCCATAAATGGATGAGGTATAGGATCATGAAGAGTGGAAAAAGAATCAGGATCAGAAGGAAGAGGATTAGAAAAAAAGGATAATGGAATGAAGGAAGAGAAGGTTCATGAGAAGAAATAGGATCAGGAATAGAAGTAGAAATAGAAGTAGAAGGAAGGAATGATGAATAAGTTGTAGGATCTTCAAAAGAAACAGAAGGAAAAATATGAGAAGATAAAGAAGAAGAAGAGTAGGGGAAGATGTGTTCATGGAACACAACATCTCTAGAAAAGAAAATTGAGTGATTAATAAGATTGAGCAGTTTATATCCCTTTTTACCACAGGGATATCCTAAAAGACACATTTTATAGCTCTAGATTGGAACATATCCCTCCCAGGTTTAGGACTAGTGGCAAAGCATAAACACCCAAATGACCTGAGGTGATCATATGGAGGAGAAAATCCATGAAGTTTTTGGAAATGGGAGATATTTCCTATGATAGAAGAAGGTATTCTGTTTATGAGATATGTTGCAGTTAGTATACATTCACCCCAGTATTTAGTAGGAAGATGAGATCAAAATAGTAAAGCTCTAGATGTTTCCAAAAGGTGTTTGTGTTTTCTTTCAACTACACCATTCTGCTGTGGTGTGTGAGGTATAGTAATTTGGTGAAGAATTCCATTTTTCAGAAAAGAATGTTTGTGCTTCAGAACTACCACCTAGTTCAAAAGCATTATATGTTCTGAAAGTTTGAACATATGACTGGAAATGAGTTTGGACCATTTTTGTGAAAGCTTTGATGATTGTGAAAGCATTACTTTTGCAAGATAATAGATAAGTCCAAGTCACTCTATAATAGTCATCAACAATGGTAAGAAAATATCTAAAACCATTATATGTTTTGGTATTATAGGGTCCCCAGATATCTAAATGGACCAGCTGAACAGGAGAAGTAGATTTTATGTGACTTTCAGGAAAATGAAGTCTCTGTTGTCTATCCATTGGACAAATAGAACGAGAAAATGATTGTTTAGAAGGAATAATGTTAGATAAAACAGAAATTGATTTCATCTTATGAAAAGGCATGTGGCCAAGTCTTTAATGCCAAAATAATTCCATTTTATTAACATTTGTAGTGGAATTACAAGAGGGAATGGGAAAAGGGATTGCAGAATTGAAAACAATACATGTATCAGAAACATTACATGCATTACTAGATGGACTGATAGGAATAGAAGATGAGCATTCAGGCATATCAGGAAGTAGAAATATAGTCCATGAGAAGCTCTACCAATTTCAGTAGCCTCTTCACAGAAGGGCCTTGTAAAAAGCAAGAGAAACTACTAAATAATGCTAAACATTGTAATTGAGAAAGATGTTGATATACAGAAATAAGGTTGAAATGAAAGGAATGGACCAATAGCACATTGTGTAAAATAATGTCTGGTCTAAGTTGTAGAGAACCGGTAGATATTACTTTAACTTTGTAACCATTTGGTAGAGTTATTAGGTAATGTTTAGATAAAGGTTGAAGATTGTGTAAAAATTGTTTATCAGAGGCCATGTGATTTGTTGCTCCTGAATCTAATATCCAAGGCACTTTTCCCAACTGAGCAGACAAACATTGAACTTCTGAATTAACTACAGGTAATTGTTCTATAGGCATATGACACACACCCGCAAAGTTGGCAAAGGCAATGTTGTCACCAGAATTAGAGGGATGATTTCCAGTAGATATATGAGCCTGTTGAAATAGGGACATGAGATGTTGATATTGCTCTTTGCTGAAGCCATAGGCTGTGGTTTCATTTGGAGGTATGATTTGAGTAGGATTATCTTCTACTTGTGCACAAGAAGCAGAAGCAGACCTTTTGTTTCTTGTAAATTTGAAATCACTTGGAAAGCCATAGAGCCTATAACATTTATCTACTGTGTGTCCAGGCTTCTTGCAGTACTTGCAAGATATAGAAGACTTCTTAGCTTGATCAAAATTTACTCTTTGACTGAAAGACTTTGTATTGTGTTGATAACCTCCAGAAGTGTTGAAATTGGAAGAAGTGGCAGAAAAAGAAGTTGAATCACTAGAAAGTTCCAGATTTGGAGACTGATTTTCTTTTTGACTCTCATCATGTTGAAGTAAAGAATACGCTTTACTAATAGATGGAAAATGAGACATAAGCATAATACTACTTTTGACTGTGGAATAGGAGTCATTTAACCCACTCAGAAATTGAAAAAGATGTTGATCTTCAATAAATTTGGGTAATGCTCCACATGTACACGTAGGACCAATATAAGAAGAATTCAATTCATCCCACAAGGTTCTCATTCTGGTAAAATAAGTAGCAATATCAGAAGAACCTTGATAGGTAGAGCTTATCTCTCTCTGAATTTGAATGTATTTGGAACCATTCGATTGTCCAAATCTTTCATTTATGTCACTCCACACTTCCCTAGCAGTGACAAGGCACATAACACTCACTGCTATCTCCCTAGTTAAAGAATTGGTGATCCAGGCTTTTACCATATCATTACATCTTTCCTAGAAAGGATAATAGGGAAAATTAGGTGGAGGTTGAGGTACTTTACCAGTCACTATTCCTAATTTATTTTTGGCAGATAAAGAAGTAAGCATACTACTTCTCCAATGCACAAAACCAGTTCCATTGAACGGTATGGCAACTAATTGACTCCCAGGACTATCAGAAGGTTGAACATAAAACGGGTGAGACGAGTCTACAGTAAATTCAGCAAATCCTTCAGTAGAAGCTGAAGAAGTTCCCATATTCAATCACAAAATGAAATTCTTACATGAACAATTAGTAAAGGAGAAATTTTTTCACAAATATGGCAAAATGTCCTAATTTCACCTAGATTTTCACATGCAATCAAGAGGACAAAAAATTTTACCCTCCTTTTTCTTCGCACATATGAAGAAACTAAAATCTCCTTCTTCGCACACAGAGAATCCTTCGATCTGACTGAAATCGTCGAACCAGACTTGAAGATTACCATCGGTAGAAAGCTTCGAGTGAAGCGGATCAATTGAACCGCTTTGATACCATGTTATATTGAATTATTGATTCGATCAGAGAAATTGAATCAAAGAAGAAAACCCTAAAATGAGAGAGAGAGAAAAATAGAAATGAACGAAAACTGAATTTCTTTCTTATTACCCTTTCTAGAATACTCCATTCAGTATATAGTTCATAGTCTTTACAAAATTAAGTGGGCCCGGGTCTTACACAATGTGGGCCTAAAAACAATGAATATAAAAACTAACTATTGGGCTATTTATTGAAAAGTCCTTCAGTCCAACAGATAAGGTGGATAAGAGAGAATCGGATCCACCAGAGCGAAGTGTTGATACTTTTGTTTCAAAGAGCTTGCCTCTGATTCATGTGATTTCCTCTGAGTTGTTGTTGTGTGCTTGAGAATGCCTTTCACTTCCTTATCGAAAAGAAATGTTGTCATTACAGGGGAAATAGTGTCGTCGTTCACAGTACTGCAAGGGATGAGCTCCATTGCCAGATCGAAAAACATGTTATTTGAAGCATCTCCTACGCCGTTTATTATAGCCGTCGATGATGTCCACGATCCACATTCGAATTTTTCCAATGACATTGTCCTTGATACTACATGTCCCATTTCTGATGACACTGTCATTCCGCTTTCTTGCCTTCTCCCAGATCTTATATGTTTGATTCCCTTTCCTAAACATGGAATGAACAAACACGGAGCTCTATTTTTTGTCACATACAAACGACACTAGTTTTGTGAGGTAACTTTTTTGTCTCACAATTTTGTGGAACAATAAGTGTAAGATTGGGGTCCACAACTTTGTGAGAAAAAATGAGCTTCATATAACTAGTGTAAGTTATATGAGATACAAAATAAAACTTCTCCACGGAGCTCCACATTTGAATTTCTCCTCCTGATTTCGACCCTCCAACATTTTTCCTTTTACACGTTCCATCCATTCTGACGCCTTCTAAATGATTCTTGGAATGAGTTATTATTGTTTAACTTCTTGTTGTCCTGCAGAAGCTAGGGAAAAAAAAGAAGAGAAGAGCGACATTGAACCTAGTGTGAACAAAATGTTAATAAATGGATGATGTGGCTATATAAAATATTAAATAAAATCCATGTCAACAGTAACTTAACAACACGCACAATCAAAAGTATTTATTAGTAGTCATTTTCTCAAGTAAAAGTGTTTAAATGGGAAACCCAATAGTTCATGTATCGTCTTTACAAATTGATGCAAGTTTAAGTGGTTAATAAGCCATTTCGCCTTTTTATTTCTATGTTTGTTTTTCTTTTTCCTTTTTTTCTTTCTTTTATCCTTTTTTTTTCATTTTCTTCTTCTTTTTTTCTTTTTTTCTTTCCTAATTTCATTTAACTTTTTTTTGTATATTCTTTTCTCTTCATAGTTTAAATTTTGTTTACCTTTTTTTTAGACATAACTAGTAATACCTTTAGTCTTTTTTCTCATTTTCTAAATCCAATTATTAAATTAAAACAATATCAGTTGTCACTTAATCTAATTCACTGAATATCACGATGACTGCTGCTGAGCAGCATAATTACATAATCAGATTCTAAGAATCAACACATGATTGCCATGAATTATAACATTACATTGTATATTATATTAATATATTATTATAATTAACTATATACTATTGAATTATATATTTTATATCAAAATAGCTTACAATATATGAAAATGATATTTTATGTTCTTCATTCAACATTACACTATTATATTAAAATAGTATACTATTATAATATATCATATACTATTACAATATATTGTTGCAGTACATTACACATAATTATAATAGACCGTTCCAATATATTATACACTATAATAGTATACAATTGCATTATAACTATATACTCCTAGAGTATATTTTGTACCATAATGGTTTACAGATAGGCAATTATGTTCTTCTTTGGTTATTATAGTACACTGTTGCAGTATATTATATATTATAATAGTATATTATTACAATATAGCTATATATTCATACAACATATTGTATACTGTAGCAGTATACTATCAAGTAATTATGTCCTTCTTCGACTTTCAGCGAAAAGATTTGATCTCAATAATCTCAAATCAACTTCAAATGTGATCAAATTTCAGTATGAACTTCCAGAAGGTACTATAAGCAATATTTAATAACACTCACTTTGAATGAAATAAGAAATCTTCAAAAACGAAAATCAAGCTTCAAGCCAACAATGGTGGATATTCAAACACATAAAAATTCATATTTGGAAAGCTTACCCGAAGGTACTATAAGCAACATTTTATAGCACTACATCGAATCAAATAATAAATCTTCAAAATAAAATTTTAAATTTAGAAGTTTCAAGATCAGCAATAGTGGGTCTTCGTACACACACAAAAATCATAAGGAAAGGAGGTAAAGCAATAGCTTGGGTTGACCATCTTAATGAAGATCGATCTGGCATAGAAGAAGTAGATCATTTCAAGTCCACTACCAGGTAATCTTGCTAAAATAAAGTCGAATATTTTTAACATTATGTACTTCAAATGAGAAGATTTGTGGCTCGGGTAAATAGTTTGGGCTGCATAGGTAGGAAAAGTAAATAGTTTAGGCTTGGGTATTAAAGGATAAATAGTTTGAGTTTAATGTGTATAAATTGAGATTTTCTCTAAAATTTATGAACTAACATATATTTGCCAATACAAACCCAAATATATTTTGACAATATCTTTGGTCAAACGGGGCGGGAAATTTTGTTCGTGGCTATAGTCCGATCATGGACTTTTGGTCGAATATTTTTAAACATAGCCAGATTTACAACTGGTTGTTAAAAAATTGCCCAATTTCAAAAGTAATCGAAATTTAGTCACTTTTTATTTAAAGATAAATCTGAACGAAAATACTCTTCAAAATCCAAAAAATACTACAGTATATTATGTTGGAGTTCCACCATAAATGTACTTGAACTCCAACATATTATATTGGAGTTCCAGGATAGTAATATGATGGAGTTCCAGCATAAATACACTAGAACTCCAGCATAATATACTAGAGCTCCAACAAGTATAATGGGTCAGTATAATATACTGGAGTTGGAGCACTAGTGCTCCAGTCTCCAGTTTATTATACTGGAGTCAGCAAAGTATATAGGTCAGCATAATATGCTGGAGTTCATACACAAGTGCACCGAACTCTAGTATATTATGCTGGACCGGTCTCTATTACAATAAAACGATGACTATTTTTTATTGACTTGATAAATGATGGCTCTTTTTAATTGACCGGTCCAAAAACTGACTATACCGTAAAATTTTGGCGGTTTTGGTTCTTGGCTCAATCTTCAATCTTTGTTTTGGGTTTGAGCAGGTGAATATTTTGGGCTTTCGTATACAACCCAGCCAGCCTTATTCCTTTCATTTTTCACAGCAAATCTTACGTATAAAAAATAAAAAATGGCACTATATAGCCGTTCTTAAAATAATAGACAAAAAAATATACTTTTTGTATATTATTTATTTTGTGTGTGTAGAGAGAGAATATTGTATGTTATATACGAAAATACTTAAATTTTATATACATTTACAGCTATGAAATATAAATAATTTTTCCTCAAATATAAAAGGTGATGTTTGCCCAAAGGGATATTTCCACAAATAGTAAACAAAAGACAAATTAGCATTTAGGTCCCTTAATTATTGATAAACTATGAAGTTCCTATGATATATGTCTTAGCACATTTAATCTTTAACTAATTAAATGTGCGCCTTTGATCCCATTACTATTAATTGAGGCATCGTTCTATTATTTCTACTTTTTCCAAAACTAAATTAAAACAAATAGAAATTTCAGTGATAGATATATGGAGAATTTAAACTTCACCCATGTCTGTCAAACCCACCCGTATAATCCGACCCATTGGACTGACCCGTGTGATGTAAAAAATAGTTTGGCCCTTTAACGTATTTTTGTATATAGTTAGAACTTAGGACTTACAAATTTTTTTTCCTGAAAGGATGGTGAAATAGAACGGTATTAGCTTATTCTATGGAATGAATTTAGAGCAAATTGAATGCCAGCTAAAAATGGTTACAAATTAAAATCCAACAATGGAGCTACAAAACAGCATCTACTATTGATACACTGGAAGGAAAAGTGTATCAGGTACATTTTTATAAAGTTATCGTTCAAAATTTTAAGCGTTAAACAAGGTAATTGGAAAGAAAATTATGCCATTGAGATTTTTCTGAGATAAAAAAAAAACAAAACAAAATCCGTTTGAGCCTCTTTGTGTGGGAAAATGATTATGACATATATATTTTGGGAAGTTTAATTCTTATACTAGTAAATAAATGGTAAATACGAAATCCGTCTATCTTGATACAATTGGTAAAACAATCAAGAGAGTAAAATTAATACCAAAATTTCAACATCTTCTTGACCAAGGAAATTGTATAAGAAGGAATCCAAGAAAAAAAAAATCATGTGTATTGTGTAGTAAATTTTGTTGACGAATTTCCAAAATGGCAAAGTTCGTCAATATACTCTTCGTTGTCGTCCTTCTAACTTTTATATCAGGTATACATTCTGTTTCTTCTCTACCAACATTTGGACAATTATATCAAGCTACAAGAAAAACATTAATAATTATGTCTTAGTTTTATTTTACAACATTAACATTTTTTTTTGTTAATGCGCAGATGGGGGAATTATTGGTAAAGTTGAAGGGAAACAATGTTCAGTTGACGTTGGGTTTAACATTTGCACCTCTGCTCATGACAGGTGTATGAAACTGTGCATTCAGGCTACTTTCTATCTGATTTACAAAGCAATTTGTCAAATAGCAAATGATGGTTCTACATATTGTGAATGCATATTTACTTGCGTAGAGGATGATAATAATGCTAATAATCAGTTGATGATTGCAAAATCACCATCTCCACTCATGATCAATTATAGCTTCTGATTGTTAGAAGCTTCCTCCAACTTGATAATTGATGTAAGCAATGACATCAATAGATGGTAGGTGAGATGGGAATATTGCAAATTGATCCTTCTTGATAGGTGAGATTTGCACTTTTGGTCCCTATCTCAAAACTATAAATACCCCTCTCATCTCATTGTTTTAAACACACCAAAAACATTCAATAACTCAAGTATAAGAGTTAGAGAGAAAGAGAGAGTTTGTTTTTCTTTAGGAAGTTTTTCTAAAGGGGAGTGACAAAATAGTGAGTAAAATACTAGTCGGGTATTTTCGGGAAACACTTTTGTGTGCGCCACTATTTTGGGTAGAGCTCGGGAAATTGTTGTACCTCCAAACTATTGGAGAAGTCTCTCTTTGTAAGCCTACTAAAAGTTTTAGTGGAAGTTGGTGCCGGATTTGTAGACGTAGCCTAAACGTTTTAGGTGAACCACGTTAAATTCTTTGTGTCATTTATTTTTCGCTGATCATTTATTTTTCCCGCTGTAGAGAAGTGTTTAGTGTCACCGGGTCCTAACAAGTGGTATCAGAGCTTTGGTTAGAATACTATTCATATGTACACGGTACTATTCATACGTACCGGTACTATTCATCCATACGAGCACTATTCATACCTACGGTTACTATACACCGTCGGAAATATGGAGGCAAGGACAAGCAAGATGGTCAACCTAAATGGCACAAATTACCACTTATGGAGAAACAAGATGAAGGATCTCCTGTTCGTGACGAAGATGCACCTGCCGGTGTTCAGTGCTCAGAAACCTGAAGACAAGTCAGACGAGGACCGGGAATTTGAGCACAACCAAGTGTGCGGCTACATACGGCAATTTGTTGAAGACAATGTGTACAACCATATTTCTGGTGTAACACATGCAAGGTCATTATGGAACAAGCTCGAGGAGTTGTATGCCTCTAAAACAAGTAATAACAAATTATTTTACTTGACAAAATTAATGCAAGTAAAATATGTAGAAGGGACAACTGTGGCAGATCACCTTAATGAAATACAAGGGATTGTCGACCAGTTGTCGGGAATGGGCATAAAGTTTGATGACGAGGTACTTGCTCTTATGGTGCTGGCAACACTCCCAGAGTCATGGGAAACCTTGAAGGTTTCAATCACCAATTCTGCACCCAACGGTGTGGTAAACATGGAGACAGTCAAGAGTGGCATTCTAAATGAAGAAATGAGACGCCGATCACAAGGATCATCTTCTTCATCAGAGGTGTTGGTTGTTACGACCAGGGGGAGAAGTCAAAACAAGGGCCAGAGTAACAGAGATAAGAGCAGAGGTAGATCCAACAAATTTGCACATGTTGAGTGCCATTACTGCAAAAAGAAGGGCCATATCAAAAGATTTTGCCGACAGTTCCAAAATGACCAGAAGAAGAACAAAGGCAAAAAGGAGAAACCCGAAGAAAACAGTGATGATGAAGCGAACTCCTTTGGTGAGTTTAACATTGTCTACGATGACGACATTATCAATTTGACAACCCAAGAGACGACATGGGTGATTGATAGTGGAGCTACCATTCATGCAACGCCACGGAGAGAACTCTTCTCATCTTACACACCTGGAGACTTCGGACATGTAAAGATGGAAAATGCCAATTTCTCAACAGTTGTAGGCAAAGGAGATGTTTGCCTAGAGACCATAAATGGGATGAAGCTACTTTTAAGAAATGTCAGGCATGTTCCAGATATGCGCCTGAATCTGATCTTCGTAGGCAAGCTTGATGAGGAAGGTTACTGCAATACCTTTCATAATGGCCAATGGAAGCTCACGAAAGGCTCATTGGTGGTGGCGCGGGGCACGAAGCAGTCAAAGTTGTACGTGACCTAGGCAAGCATCTCCCAACAAGTTATAAATGTTGCGGAGAATGATAGCAATACCAAGTTGTGGCATAGACGTCTTGGCCACATGAGTGAAAAGTCAATGGCGTGTTTGGTGAAGAAGAACGCCTTACCAGGTCTAAACCAGATCCAGTTGAAGAAGTGTGCTGACTGTTTAGCTGGGAAACAAAACAGAGTTTCATTCAAAAGATTCCCTCCTTCCAGAAAGCAAGACGTGTTGGATCTGGTACACTCAGATGTATGCGGGCCTTTCAAGAAGTCCCTCGGTGATGCCCGATATTTCGTGACCTTTATTGATGATCATTCACGAAAGACATGGGTATACACGCTGAAGACCAAGGATCAAGTGTTTCAAGTTTTCAAACAATTTCTGACCTTGGTGGAAAGAGAGACCGGTAAGAAGTTGAAGTGCATCCGGACAGACAATGGCGGTGAATACCAGGGTCAATTTGATGCTTACTGTAAAGAGCATGGTATTCGACATCAGTTCACACCTCCTAAAACTCCACAGTTGAATGGCTTGGCTGAGAGGATGAACAGAACTTTGATCGAGAGAACCGGATGTTTACTCTCTCATTCAAAGTTACCAAAGGCTTTCTAGGGTGAAGCACTAGTTACAGCAGCCTATGTGCTAAACCATTCACCCTGTGTCCCTCTTCAGTACGAGGCTCCAGAAAAGATTTGGTCAGGAAGAGATATCTCTTATGATCAATTGCGGGTATTTGGCTGCAAAGCCTATGTCCATGTTTTGAAGGATGAAAGGAGCAAACTTGATGTCAAGACAAGGGAGTGTGTATTCATCGGCTATGGTCAAGACATGCTTGGTTATAAGTTCTATGATCCGGTGCAGAAGAAGCTCGTCAGGAGTCGAGATGTTGTGTTTGTTGAGGACCAAACAATTGAAGACATTGACAAAGTAGAGAAGTCCACTGATGATTCTGCTGAGTTTGAGTTGCCTCTAACAATGGTGCCGAGACAAGTTGGAGACGATGTTCAAGATAATCAACCTGAAGCCCCTGATCTTCCAAATGAAGATGAACCAGCAGATGCTGAAGGTAACGAGGATAATGGTGATGATGATGCAAACGAGGATGATCAACCTCAACCAACAATCCTCAACAACCCTCCTTATCACACAAGATTTGGAAGAGTTGTGCAATAGTCTACCAGATATTCTCCACATGAGTATGTGTTACTCACTGACGGGGGAGAACCCGACAGTTTTGAAGAAGCTGTTGATGATGAACATAAGGAGAAGTGGATAGAAGCCATGCAAGACGAGATGAAATCCTTGCATGAGAACAAGACGTTTGAGCTGGTGAAGTTGTCGAAAGGAAAGAAAGCTTTGAAGAATAAATGGGTGTTCAAGATCAAGCATGATGAACACAGTTCCTGTCCGAGATTCAAAGCAAGATTGGTCGTCAAAGGTTTCAATCAAGGAAAAGGTATAGACTTTGATGAAGTATTCTCACCAATTGTGAAAATGACCTCAATACGCACGGTGCTGGGATTAGCAGCAAGCCTCAACCTGGAGGTTGAGCAGATGGATGTAAAAACCGCCTTCCTACACGGTGATTTGGAAGAGGAGATATACATGGAGCAACCGGACGGTTTCCAGCAAAAGGGGAAAGAGAACTGCGTTTGTAGATTGAGGAAAAGCCTCTATGGCTTAAAACAGGCACCAAGGCAGTGGTACAAGAAGTTCGAGTCGGTGATGGGGCAACACGGCTACAAGAAGACAACTTCGGACCATTGTGTGTTCGTTCAGAAGTTTTCTGACGATGATTTTATCATCCTATTGCTCTATGTGGATGATATGTTGATTTTTGGCCGAAATGTTTCCAGAATTAATAGCTTGAAAGAGCAGCTAAGCAAGTTCTTCGCCATGAAAGACTTAGGGCCAACAAAACAGATCCTTGGGATGAGGATTATGCGAGACCGAGAAGCCAAGAAGTTATGGTTGTCTCAGAGAGAAGTACATCGAGAAGGTACTTCAACGGTTCAACATGGAGAAAACTAAAGCAGTTAGTTGTCCTCTTGCTAACCACTTTAGATTAAGCACCAAGCAAAGCCCGTCAACAGATGATGAGAGAAGAAAGACGGAGCGGATTCCATATGCTTCAACAGTAGGAAGTTTGATGTATGCCATGGTTTGTACACGGCCAGATATCGCTCACGCTGTAGGAGTGGTAAGTAGATTTCTTTCTAATCCGGGAAAGGAACATTGGGATGCTGTTAAGTGGATTCTCAGGTATCTTCGAGGAACCTCCAAACTATGCTTATGTTTTGGAGAAGACAAACCCGTGTTGGTTGGCTATACTGATGCAGATATGGCCGGAGATGTTGATTCTAGAAAATCAACTTCGGGATACTTGATTAACTTTTCAGGGGGAGCTGTGTCATGGCAATCAAAGTTGCAAAAATGTGTCGCATTATCAACTACTGAAGCTGAATTTATTGCAACAACGGAGGCTTGCAAAGAAATGCTGTGGATGAAGAAGTTCTTAACTGAACTTGGATTTTCGCAAGACGGTTATCAGCTATTTTGTGATAGTCAAAGCGCTATCCACCTTGCGAAGAATGCCTCATTCCATTCCAGATCCAAGCATATTGATGTTAGATATAATTGGATCAGGGATGTGTTAGAGAAGAAGATGTTGCGGCTTGAAAAGGTCCATACAGATGAAAACGGATCACACATGTTGACCAAAACTGTACCAAAGGGTAAATTTGAGTTCTGCAGAGAAGCTGCAGGGATAGGAGACTCTCCAAGTAGTCGGAAGGGGGAGAATTGTTAGAAGCTTCCTCCAACTTGATAATTGATGTAAGCAATGACATCAATAGATGGTAGGTGAGATGGGAATATTGCAAATTGATCCTTCTTGATAGGTGAGATTTGCACTTTTGGTCCCTATCTCAAAACTATAAATACCCCCTCATCTCATTGTTTTAAACACACCAAAAACATTCAATAACTCAAGTATAAGAGTTAGAGAGAAAGAGAGAGTTTGTTTTTCTTTAGGAAGTTTTTCTAAAGGGGAGTGACAAAATAGTGAGTAAAATACTAGTCGGGTATTTTCGGAAAACACTTTTGTGTGCGCCACTATTTTGGGTAGAGCTCGGGAAATTGTTGTACCTCCAAACTATTGGAGAAGTCTCTCTTTGTAAGCCTACTAAAAGTTTTAGTGGAAGTTAGTGCCGGGTTTGTGGACGTAGCCTAAACGTTTTAGGTGAACCACGTTAAATTCTTTGTGTCATTTATTTTTCGTTGATTATTTATTTTTCCCGCTATAAAGAAGTGTTTAGTGCCACCGGGTCCTAACACTGATCTCAGTTGTAGTACTGTCTCGGACATATAAAACAGTGGATACAACTTTGGTATTTTTAGGAAATAAATAAATTGATTCGCCACTGTCTACTTTTCTCTGTCTCCAAATTTTGATTGTAACATTTTTAATTTTTCTCTTATGAAAATTCGACGCTTTTACATGTTCAAGACAATAAATAGCTAATTCAATAGTCAATAAACACAATTGTTTGAAAAGTAAAAACTGACGCTTTCTTTCATTTTTCTTTTACCCTCAAACCGGAAAAAAGGGCATTTGGTATAAAATGGAATTGAAAAATGTTTGGTTGGGTTGTTGTCTATTGTATTGTATGATATTATTATTTTAAATATGATATTTGTTTTGATTGTTACTTAAATTTAATTTTATTATATCGTATTGTTAAATTCGTCGTTGCGTAATGACGAAATGTGCCACTTTATATAACAATCGATTTGGTGTGATTTCATCATTACATTATCTTTTTTTCTCACTCTCACCCTTCATTATTGTTAAATAATTTTATTTTATCATTTATTCTACTTTTTTATATAGTAATTTTACCCGTATCATAATTTTCTTTTATAATATTGCAAGTTTATTCTTCATATTGTTAGGGTGTGATATCACAAGACGACGGCAAACGACATAATTTATCCAAATATATTATATTCAATAAACAATACAGTACAATACGATACAATACAATATAATATAATACCATGTATTATAAGATAATATATAACGACCCTCCAAACAAGCGGTAAAAAGAGAAGAAAAAAAAGGCACTTATAGGAATTAATCTTTTTCAAATGTAAAAGTAGTAGACAAACATTACTGGTTCGCTCAAGTAATCACTATTTTAGCCCTTTGCTGTCTTTTTACTCACTAGTCTTTTTGGACAAGGATTTACGCTATTAACGGTGTACAGACTTTTTTTTTATTACTAACCTTAGGGTACCCGTTTCGTGTGTACCATATTAAAAAATATAAAATTTTAAAGAAATATTTGAATATAACTGAATATATATTTGACATGCAATTATCGTGTCATTTCAAATGTATTTTCTAGAATTTAATGTTGTTTTTGAGATTATAATGTTGTAAAGTTTTATATTTATTATAGTATTATTTAAACGTGCCTTTATATTTTTGTACCTAAATTTTATACATAGAAGGAATGTTTTATATAAAGGATTAAAGAAATTCTATTATATACCTAAATATCAAATTGATATAATTTTCCACAAAATGATAATAACAAAAAATAAGATTACTTTGAAATGTGGCACCATTTTTGCATTCCTTCCTTCGAGCTTGCCTTTTAGCAATTTTCATTCTTAATATTATGTGACTTTGCAAAATTTTATGATTTCTTTTACCGTAGTATTATTCATTTAGAAATAAATTTATATATCTTGAGAGTTGTATTAACTAAAAAATGATTTCACTCATATGATGGATTTTAAAAGAACAGAATCAGATTCTTTTGTTCATTAGTTAATTTACATTCTTAATGATTTAATTCCAATATTAAAGAAATTCAGTTATTTTGTTGACTCAAATTCTTAATTTTAGCCCATCGCAAATTTTAAATATTTGATGATAATTTTCTCCAATAAGAATCTCTCTCTGTCTTATTGTTAAACATTTTTTCTGTTGTTTGTTCTAAATGTTGAATAAAATTTGCAAATATTATTACGTTCTCAAAATTTAATAATCTTAACTGAGGTGATGCCAATTAATGAGTGGACATACAAAATACTTGACCTCATATATAAATAAAACCACCGAATTACTCACCTTGCATAATTAACTTAAATAAAAGTTTAATTAACAAAACATTAAGAAAAGGCATATTATGCCTTTGAGGTCTTTGCTCTCAAAACCAAAAAGAAAAAAGGAACTAAATGAGTGAAAACTAAGGAATCTTCGATCTAATTATATGACCAACAACAATATTCCTTGAACAATTATTAAGGTGACTCTATTGTTTGAACTTTTGATGTTCGTGTTCATTGATTGATCCCTAGTGTGTTTCATGATAGAAATTTGATTTTAAACCCATTTAATCAATTTATTAACACCATGAATTGTGGGAATAGATGAGCAAACATACTGCAACGTTCATTGGAACCATTAGTTCTTAAGATGATTCACTACTCAAGATGGAAGCAGATTGTGTTCTTGAATATTAGTAATAGAGAATCGAAGTTTCAAAAAAAGAAATTAGAAGAACCGATTTTTTCAAGAAGGAACTCTATTGTGAAGGATTCTTGTTAATTAATTAAGGTTATAATATTAAGAATTCCTCAATAAATTTTATATAAGTAAAATTCGTATAAGGAAAGAATTAAATTCCTAAATTTTAGGAGTTTTATTTAATTAATATAATCCAAAATATTAGGTAAATAATTAAATTACACTTTTGTCCAATGTGAAATTTATTTTTAGAGGGTAAAAAAGACGAACGGCATTTCACTAAGGAGCTTCGTGCTTTTAATATAGTATATAAATAAATAAATGACTGAATTTTAATTTGTAATAGCACGTTAATTGCAATTTTTATTATATTATCAATCAATAGGTATAAAGAGATTTACATGTAATTATAAGTAAGTTGATGGTGTAAATAAATTTTTACATGAATCATCAATCATATAATTTTGTTTACCCAAAAATTGAATAACAACTAGACTTATAATGTGAGTTTAAGGATACATGGCTTCAGTTAATACTAATGAACTAATATAAAGATGAACATTAGGAATTGGCAATAAAATAAAGTAAACCGGTTTTGGAATGTAGTTAAGCTCTCGAGCTCGTAAGCCCTCGAACAAATTAATGCCGGAATTAAAAGACACAATAAGCCGATGAACAAGAATATAAGCTGAAAAATATTATATTGCTTTGATATTCGTGAATGTAAGGTCTCTACAAATGAAGGGGACTCCTCTTTATATTGTAAAGGGATCCTAATTATGGTATAACTCTAATAGCAGAAGTAAATCTCATGATTAGCCTAAACAACCGCCCTTGATCTGATCTGTTCCGAAATTTTTGCCGTGATCTTCGACTGGTTACTATTATCTCGCCTTTCTGTTATTGCGCTTTGCTCGAAGTCTGTCATATATGGTCTCGATCGTTGTTGACTTTGATCTCGACGAGCACCTCAATTCTCGATCTTGATACTTTATCTTCTTGTTTTCACTTGATCCATCATGACTGACCCTCAACGTGATTCCCTCGTCTTCGATTAAACGGCATAATCGAACAAGTCATATTTTACCCGTATACAGATAGTCTCTTGTTTCTTGGAGTGTAATGAGAACAAATGAACCGAGCCTTTGATTTTATACCTCGACCAGTTATGACGTTACCCTTGTGACGCAAGTGATAAAAGAGTCGCGTCGGTACAGTTCCCAAGATCGTTAATGAATGTCAGTTGATGGTCGGCCACCGGTGCCTTTGAACCAACGTTGTGAATCCTTAAATAGGTCTCCTTCTCACTTCTTTAAACTTTTACTTTGAATTTTCTTGCACCAATCTTCAAAATCCTTCTAATTTTTTCAAATCTTTCTGAAAATCTTCAAAGTTCTTCACATCTCATCAAGACTCCCCGTCCTTGCACAGTTTCTAGGCCTTGTTACCAACTGTAATGACCCAAAAGGTCATCTTTCATTTTATAATTTGATTCCATATTTTGAGGCCTTGAAAACCTTATTTTCTTTCTCCTCGATTTGTGTGCACAGTTCGTACATGCTTCCGGAAAGCCTTATATGAAAATTTTGAGAAAAATATTGTGTTTTGCCTTTAGAATTTGTTTAAGTTGATTTTAGTCAATATTCCGAGTAAACGGACCTAGACCCGTGATTTTATGATCCCAGAGGGCCCGTAGTAAAATATGAAATTTGGGCATATGCCAGGAATTGAATTCAGAGGTCCCTAGCCCAATAAATGAACTTTGAAGAAAATTGTTTAAGTGGAAATATAACACTTTATGGAAATTGAATAATGTGCAAACTTATTGGTATCGGACCTGTATTATAGTTTCAGAGCCTAGTACAGGTCTACTATAATACTTAAACCTTATTTGTGAAATTTAGTGAAAAATGGAAGTGATTTGACGTGATTTGAACCTTTGGTTGAGAAAATAGGAAGTTTGAAGCTATCTTGAAAATTTCATGTGTTTTCATGTTGAATTCATAGTTATAGATGTTATTTTGGCGATTTGATAGTACGAGCAAGTTCGTATGATGTGTTAAGACTTGTATGCATAGTTGGTTTGGAGATCCGAGGGCTCAGGTGAGTTTTGGATAGGTTACAGAATGATTTTGGACTTAGGAAAAATATCTGGTATGCTTTAGCTGTGTTGCAGGCCTCAGACCTCACAAATACGAGGTTAGGGTTCACATTTGCGATCACTGTCAAGGTCGCATTTCGAGGCTTCCATCGTAAATGCGAAGGAAGTTGGGACAGTTCACGTTCACAATTGCGAACAACCCTTTGCAAATACGAAGTAGTAAGGGTGAGGGGGATCATCGCAAATGCGACCAAAGGTTCAGATTTTCGACAGTGGCAGAGATGCGACAGGTTTGCATTTTCGACGCCTATCTTGCATTTGCTAGCTTCGCAATTGCGAAGCTCCTATCGCAATTGCGACATCTGGTACTGTGAAAAAAGAGACTTAGATGAGATGTTCAATTCATTTCTCAAATTTTCAGACCCTAAACTTGTAAATGTAAGCACATAATTTTTGACCCGCGCAATTTTTAAAGGTAATATTTTTAAAATATTTAGTTATTTTAATTTCAATAGGATTCTAGTAGTATTTTGCAATTTTTAGACTTTAAGCCCAAATTTTAAAGCCCAAAATACCTTACCCATAACACTTGTGACCCAACCCATGACCCTTTCTTCTATAATATCATAACATTGAATAAAAAAACCCTAGCACATAAAGAACCCTTCAGCCGCCTACCCCCTAGCCCCCACTGTTCACCTTCTTCTTCATAACAACAAAGACCAAAGAAAACCTAGCTGAAAAATGGTTACAGCCGCCCAATCCTATCTTCTCCAGATAATAACATAACACACAAAAAAAAACCCTAGAAACTAATACCCCAGCCGCCGACCCCTCATCCCAAAACACCAACAGCCACTTCTCCTTCTTCATCAACAAGAAGCTACAGCCGCTTCTGCTCCGCCTCTGCTGAAGAACGGCCTCCGTTCTCCTTCTTCATCAACCAGCCGCCCGCCGCAATTCAACAGACCGCACCCCTCCCCCCCTTTCGTCATCTCTATCGTCTCTTCCAGCAAAGAACGAGAAAGTCGGCTATGGCTTCATCCTAGCCCAGAGCACACAATTATCATCGCTATTTCTGACCAAACAAAGCTGGAGCTCAAAGAACAGTAGCCATGAAACTCTAGCACAAAACCTTCAAAAAACCTCCATTAAATTACCATGAAAACATCTACCAAAAACCTTCTGAAAACCAGTCCACATAGTCACACAAACTAGCCAATCTCCATCCGAATTGGAGGATTTTTGTTGTTGAGATTTAGACGTGAAAAGGACGATTTTGAGGTCACCGGCGAGGTCCTGCTTGAGGTCACATTCTGTCTTCATCTTCAATCTGACTGAATTTGACGGAAGTCGCCTTGGTTTTGAGCTTTCGGCGTCGATTCGAGTTTCCGTCGGTTCTGGCATTTGCGTTGTGAATTTGCCATACAATGAGACTTCAGGTTCATTATGTTCGTTTTCTCATTTCCCTTCTACTCATTGTTTGCTTAAAATCATGCTCTTATTATTTGTTAAATCTATTACTGTTGTGTCTTGGAGTGGCGTTTTGTTATTGTCGTTTTGTTATTGTCGCTATTTTAGTTTAATATGTTTAGTGTTATTTTATTATTTGTTGCTGTTTAGTTTAATATGTTTAATATGTTTTAGTTTATCATTTTGTTATCATTGTTGCTGTTTGAGCGTCATTTCATTATTTGTTTAATAGGATTTTGAGTTTATTTTGATAGTTAGAATGAGTTTCAATTCAATATCTAGTTGTTACAGTAGATAAGTATGATTTAGTTTAATATGTTACGGTGAACTTTGATAGTTAGTGTACTGTTTGCATATGTTTACAGTGAATTTTGATAGTCGGAGAAGTTCTATTTGAATATGGGGTTTTGGGCATATAGAATGGAAAATTAAATTCAATTACGTTATTACTTTTATCTTGTTTGCTTGAAATCGCTAGTAGCATGCTTAGGCCGACCACATTTGGGTAGGCAAGCCTTAGGATTTTATTAATTCGAGGCTAGAGGTCGTTCCCTTAGTTAAATTTATCCGGAGAATACCCCGTCAAGTTTGTAAATATTATTATTCGGGGTATGCCTCGAAGAACTATGTAAATATTTTGGAGGCCTTGGCGAGCATGGCGGAGAAGTCGTAGTATAGATTAGCTTAGGACTTTTCCTTTCTTTTACTTTTCATTTTCTTTTATTAGGTGGGGATGACTTCGAGCCTCATATGTGTTTATTTTGCTTTTTGTGTGTTTTACCTCAATTTGAATGTTTTGAAAGCCAACTTGATCGAGTACGCAACCGTGACCTTCACGGGATTTGGGGAGTGCCTAACACCTTCTCCCCGAGTCAAATGAACCCCCTTACCCGAATCTCTGGTGCAGACTTAGTTTTGGAGTCTAAAGTGTTTTAAAGGAAAAAGGAAAATCATTTTAAAAAACGGTGGCCTGGCACACCGAAATCAATGTCAGGTGGCGACTCTGAGTTAATTCCTTTTAAACACAAATTTTTGTCACTTTCAAAATTGAAAAACCCTTTTCAAGCTTTTTTTTACTAAATTCTTTTTTATTTAAGGAGGGTTTAGTAGGAAGGTTTTGGTAAAAAAAGGGGTGTGACATCTCTGGCGACTCTGCTGGGGATGTTGCGGGTTCGAGCTAATACTTGATTTTGTTGGCTTTTAGAATATTTGATTGAGGTTTTTTGTGCTTTTTCATTAGCTTTATTTGATTTTTATTATGTTTTTATATTTTGTTATTTGCTAGTTGCTTGTTTGTTTACAGTTTTTGCTTTATGTGTTTACTGCTTTATAACTGACATCATATGCATTACCCGGTCAATTCTTTCTGAAACAAGTCTCGGAGCACGCGTCGCGTGCACAAAATCTTTGTTGAGTCACCCTTAATTTAGGAGGGGGGGTCGTCGGACGTATGGAGTGGGTGGAAAGCTTGAGTAGCCACCATCGACCATACGCTTCCCCGAAGCGACTTGTTAGTGAACCCCAAACTTAGGTCAGCCTTTAGGTCATTTTTGCATCATGTCATTTAGACCTAGCAGGGCTCGGTCCCAGGTACCGTGTCCCTTTGTAGGAAACTTGTCCAAATTTGGTCAAAATGGGCCCGTGGCCCAAAATGACATGTAATCATCCTATGTGCTAAATGTCGCATCTTTGAGGGTAAAAAGGTTATTTGGCGGATCAATGTTCGGGAAAGAAGGGTGAAAAATGAAGAAAATAGGGTCCGGATGCATTTTCCTTTCACATCTTTTCAAGAAAAATCCAAAAAAAAGAAAAAAAAGAAAATTCAAAAAGATTTTATACTTTTTCATTATTTTCCAAAAATTCAAAAAAAATTGAAAATGAAAAATTCAAAAAGATTTTACACTTTTTCATTATTTTTTAGAAATTCAAAAAAAATTGAAAATGAAAAAACCAAAAAGATTTTATATTTTTCCATCTTTTTTCAAAAAGATAAAATATAGCTTTTACAAATTAATTGCATCTTCCCGAACTACGCGAACCTGATTCTCGTCTCTCGGGGCGAGATACGTAGGCAACCCACATAGGGTCCGGTCTTCCTAGTAAGTCTTAGGTTCTTGGCTTTGCGGGGTCTTAGCCAAAACTTGCATGTCTAGCCACTTTTGGCCACATCGGCCATTCTTGCAAAATGGGGTCATTTTTGCGAAAATGGTTCAATAAACCCATGTCTTAGAATTTTGAGTCCATAATTAGATATCATATCAGTTCAAGGTCTTTCCTTTTCGAGTTTGCATGTTTAGCCACTTTTGGCCACATCGGCCATTCTTGCAAAATGGGCTTATTTTCGCAAAAGTGGTTCAATTTCTCATATATTAGGATTTTGAGTCTACAACTAGGAATCATATTTCTTTAGGGTCCGTCCTTTTTGAATTTGCATCTTTAGCCACTTTTGGCCATATCGGCCACTTTTGCAAAATGAGTTATTTCTTTAAATTAATTTTTTGGGCCATGGTCATTGAGAATAAAATCCATATAAGCATTAGTAAGGTATTTTCATATAAGAGTAGTCACCTTTGTTTAGTTTGCACTAATAGCCATCATTGGCCACAAAGGTTAATTTTCAAAAATAGCTCAATCATATCTAGTATGTGTCCAATAGAAAGTGTCGTGGTGTCGCTTAATGTCTTGAGTCACTGATTCACTTGATCTTACTTTTTCCATTCAGGTATGGAGCAATTTGCTAGAGTTTGAGCATGATATATCCCAGGACCATTCTAGTCAAAGACCATTCTAGTCAAAGACCATTGCATGCACGAGCCGCTTGAAGAAACTTTTTATTTTTTTTAGTCTATTTTATGATTGTCTTTTAATTTTTAGTCTTGTACAGTCGTATCGAGTCTGTCAGTCTAATTAAGATTGTCGAGTCTTTTGTTATAGTACTTCCTATTTTGTATTTGAAAAACCAAAAAAAATTTTAAATGAAAAATTCCAAAAAAAAAGATTTTTGTTTCTTAGTTTATTTTATCCATTACTTTTCAAGAACTACGCTTGATCTGATTCATGAGGGGCATGATACGTAGGCAACCTACATAGGGTTCGATCGAGTCATTTTTTTTCCTGAAAACTAAGAAAAAGGAAAGGAAAAAAAGAAAAAGAAAAAAAGAGAATGAATTGTGGATGTGAGGAAGGAGAGGAAAGAAAAGAGTGGCAATTAAAGAGAAAAGGAAAGGAAGTAAAATGAACAATCCAAGAAGTGCTGGAAAAGAAAGAAAAAGAAGGTTGAAGTGAACAAAATTGGGATGATGCCAAATGACCTTCTGGCCCTCGAAGCCATTTTAGAATCATTAATTGTTGCTAGGGCATTGCACACAATGTGATTTTTATATGATAAATGCTCTAACGCTAACGTGTTGGCTTTGTTTTGCTCCTCTTTGTTGCTTTCATTGTTATCATAACAGAGGGTGGTTAGTTTGTGGTACTTTGGCAATTCATCCATACAACACAATGTCAAAAAGCAAGGAAACCATGGCTGGCAAAGACTTGGACACAAGAGTTGTTGACCCGTCGAGGGAGGCTGAGATGTCGGAGTTTGAATTGAAAGATGAGGTCCAAAGGTTGAAACAACATATTGCAAAAATGTATCATGCCTGGATTAAGGAACATCCTCCACCTTCATTCCCTACCAACTTTACAGAAAATCATGCCTCCATTCCACCACTATCACAAATCCAGGTTCCTACTACCATGGATCTTTCCCTACAACACGCACCAGGCTTCACCCCTTACCACAATTACCCTGGCGCTTCCTCCCAAACTTTCCATGCTCCACCAGTCAAAACGACCGCATTCCCAGCTCCAAACACCCAAGACATTGCAAAGAATCCATTACCTGCATATGATGATGCAAGCTTTGTGGGAACGATATATGGTGACATGGAGTATGAAAATCCTCTTGGGAAGTTGCTGGCTGAAGTTAATGATGTTGAAATTGGTGAAGGTCCCGGTAATTTTGATGTGCAACCCAGTGGCTAAAATCTCGAGCTTGGTGATTGGATAGACACTCCTGTCTTGGTTGGCCGGGAGGAGTTTTGGTGGTTTATTTTATTGTCATTTCTGCTTGTCCGGGTTATCTCAAGGTTGTAATACAGATATTATCATGTGGCTCAAACTCTTCTTCTTCTCATTTTGTCTAGTTTGTTTAGTTGTAGTAACTCGTCTAATGTTCTTTAGGATTGTTCCAAGGTTGCAACCCATGTCTGTTTTGCTTGTTTTGTTCAAACCCTTTTCACCATCTGTCTAATGCAATCTCATGTTTTCTGTTAGTTTTGGTCAGTATTTGTTTAGGTTACTTTTTCTCATATAGTTCTCTTCGTCCTAACTCAAGTGACATGACATGCACGCATAATTCTCAGCCTGATCTTGAAAGCTAGTCTGATCATGAAGGAATGACACAGTTTTGAACATGACAAAAGAGGCATTTGAGGAAATAAGTAAGGATTCATGAATTCTGAGATAAACTAAAGCTTGAATTGAGTGAAACTGAGGCAGTAAGTCTGGAATTCAAGAGTTTGATAAGAGCATACAACAAGGAAATGTTTCTCAAGCAGTTTGAGGTAAATCAGTCAGTGCTGAAATACATTCTTCCACACTAAGGTAAGGTTGAATCAAGTTTGTTTTGAATTGGCGAGGATCACTCATTGGGACAAAGGTATTGCCTGTCGGCACTTTCTGTTTGTGATGATGCCATCAATAGATACTGTGCATGATTTCTTTGTTTATCTTTAATCGCACGCTTGTACTTGGCATTGTCAAAGTTTGGTATGACGAAGGCTTTTTATTCTGCTACCCAAACACTTTTATCCTTTGCTACCCATTTTGAGCCCTAATTTTTGTTTCGTACCCCTCTTTTGGAATCAGAAACAGAGTCAGGGCCTAAAAAAAAGAGAAAAAAGAAAAGAAAAAAGAAATGAGAAAAAGAAAAAAAAAAGAAAAAAAAATAGAAAAAAAATAGTAACAAAAAGTAGTCTTTTGAACTACGTTCGACCTGATTCTTGTCACCATAAGATACGTAGGCAGCCTTACGGTTCGGTCATACCAAATAAAATATTTCATAATCCCCGAAATCAATACTGGGGCAGATTTTTTTAAGAAATCCCATCAAAGAAAAAAAAATCCAAAAAACAATTCCCCAAACTTCATGAAACTGGGGCAGAAGTTTTAATTTTGCCAAAAGGCCTGATTCCAAAAGTTGTAATTTTGAACCCTTTTATCTTGAATTATTTTGAGCCATCATGCTACCCTTTCTTTCTAACCCTGTCTAAAAGCCTACATTACGGTCCAAAGAAAGACCTTCCGACCAATCATTAAGGATGCCGTATCAAGCGTTGGTGAAAGTATGATCTCCCTGCATTATGGTCAATACCTTCGTTCTCAGAACGATGAGAGAAAATGATAAAATGAGAGAATCTTATCGGTGAAAGCCCTCAGGGGCACCGTAAGGCGATGGTGAGTCAAGAAAAGAGTGAAATGAGAGAGGCTTGATAGTGAAACCCTTCAGGGCACTACAGGTCGACTGAGGATTGTGGATCAAATTGGACAATTGAAGCGCTGAAGCCCAGTTTCACAGCGAAGAGGTGCAATGAGAGTTGAATATTAGACTTGCTTGAGAGATTAGGCACTTAGTCCAAAGGTGCATGTCATGGTGTAACGACCCGACCCGTCGTTACGGGAATTTACCACTCCGTCATGTTGCAATTGCATGTTTTATGCTTTTATATCAGTGTTAGGGTCTATCGGGTGATTTAGGAGTGATTTGGATTGAAAATGAGGCATATAGCCTTTTTGAAGGAGACTTGAATAAGGAAAGTCAACCCGGAGTTGACTATTTGGTTAAAGGGCTCGGAACCGGATTCTGATGATTCGGATAGTTCCGGGAGGTGAATTGTGACTTAGGGGAGCGATCGGAATTGAATTTGGAGACCCGGTGTAGAAATAGGCTTGAATTGGCTAAGGTTGAATTTTGGCGAAATCCGAACGGTAGGTGAGATTTTGATCCGGGAGTCGGAATGGAATTCCGACAATTTCTGTAGCTTCGTTATGTGATTTTGGATGTGCCTGCAAAATTTCAGGTCATTCGGACGTCGTTTGGTCGGGTTTTTGATTGAATGTGTAATTTGGAATGTTTTAAGGAATTTAGGCTTGAATCCGTGGTTAATTGGTGATTTTGATGTTTAGGATGGTGTTTTTATGATTGGAATAAGTTCGAATAAGGAATTAGGATGTGTTGGTGTGTTTGAATGAGGTCCCGGGGCCTCGGGGTGTTTTCGGATGGTTAATCGGGAGAAAAATATGGAAAATTGCAGAACTGGTGCACTGCTTCTGTTGTTTCCGCTCCTGCGGAATTTTGGGCGCAAGAGCGGGTGCGCTGAAGCGGACCAGGAGCGCAGAAGCGCTGGGCACCGCAGAAGCGGAGCATTTTCCGCTGAAGCGGAATCGCGGGAGCGGACAGGGAGCCGCAGAAGCGGAAGCGGGGGTTCAATCGCGGAAGCGGACGCGTAAGCGGTCCTATTCTCGCAGAAGCGGAATTGGCCGGCTAGGCCTGGAATCGCTGAAGCGACCCTCTGGTCGCGGATACGGACTCGTAGGAGCGGAATTTTATCCGCAGAAGCGAAAATCGCAGTGAGTTAAGTGTATCAGAAGTTAGAAAAATTTCAGAAACATTTTAACATTTGGGGGTCTCGGCTTAAGGGCGATTTTGGGCGATTTTGAGGAGAAAATCAAAGGAAATCATCAGGTAATCAACTATGAACTCATATTATGATTAGTATTGATAATATTACGCAATTATATCATGAAAATGGAGGAATTTGGGGTAATTTATGGAGGATTTAGCCCTAGTCTTGGACTTTAGAAAATCAAGGTTTTGAATGGGCAAATGGAGTCCGAATTTGGTAAAATTGATATGCTTAGACTCGTATTGAGTCGAGGGTTCCAGAAATGTGAATTTCGTAAATTTTCGGAATGTGGGCCCGGGGCTCGGGTTTTGACAACTTTGGGAATTTTGATGTAAATTGAGTTGTATTGATTGGGTGTCGTCCCATTGGCCTAATTTGTTGTATTTCTACTGTATTTGATCAGATTCTACGCGTGCGGAGCTTGATTCTCGTGGCAAGGGCATTGCGGAATAGTCGTCGCGCTGTATTGAGGTGAGTAATAGATGTGGGTGATGACCAGCGGGTTCGAAACCCCGGTATACCACTTTGTGACGCTGTATAGCGGCGAGACACGCACACTCTCGAGAGTGCGGGGTCGATCATGAATTGGAGACTATATATTAGTCCAACCTGTTGATACTGTATTATTGGCTATTCTAGAGCCGTCGAACCTCCTTCTCGGAGGGTTGCATATATATATTGTGATAATGGCTACTCTTGAGCCGAGGAACCCCCTTCTTGGGCGGTTGATTATACATGTGGGCCGTGAGCCAGTTATTGGATCCCGCGAGGATCGTTATCATTGTCTTATCACATAGACATGCTAGTTTACTACTAGTCCGCAGCTATTTCTGTTATTATGCTAATTCCAATCTCTGGAACTTGATATTACCGTTTTCCAACTGAAAAATGATAAAAAGAGTTTTCAAAAACTACTTTTGAGCCTCGCGAGGCTGTATCTGCATATTAGCTGACTAGTAGTGGATCGGGCTGCACGCCGCAGCGAGATATATGTTGGATCTGACTGCACGCCGCAGGAATATCTCTATGAGATGTGCTTGGGCTGTAGAAGCCCCTCCGGAGTCTGAACCCCCACAGTGAGCACGGGTACCCAAAATTGGAGTCGGGCTACACGCCGTAGCGGTCATATCATGCATTGCATTGCATTTAGCTACATCTGCTAGCTGTTATGCTATTTGTTGGTATTTGTTGGAACAGGTACAGTGAAGATTGATTCTATGACAGGGTAGCTGATTATAGCTTTACATAGTGCTTTATTGCGGATTTCTTATCTGTGCTGTCTTACCCTTGTTTATTACCACTGAGTCTGGCAGTACTCATTTTACTCCCTGCACCTTGTGTGCAGATCCAGGTACCTCTCAGCAGTGATCCAGTAGCTGTGCGAGGCGACGTTTGTGGATATCCGAGGTAGCTGCAGAGTCCGCAGGACCCGATATTCCTTTCTACTGTCTTTTGATTCTGTATTGACATTTCTTTCCGCACTTGGTATTTTGTAAACCTTTATACATTCATGTTCAGTAGAGGCTCATGACTCTTGACCCTTGGTCTATGGGAGTTGATGTATTATGGGACTTGGTTCCTGTTTTCGTTAATTGCATCGCTATTACTTCGTGATTTAATTTGCCTAAATGGGTTAAGGAGAGCTTCTAGCTCCGTTATTGTTATTAATTGGTCAGGCTGGCTTAGCAATGTGCCTGGGCGCCATCACGACCGGATTTGGGGTCGTGACAAGTTGGTATCAGAGCCTAGGTTTACTAGGCCTCACGAGTCTTGAGCCGGTTAGTAGAGTCTTGTGGATCGGTACGGGGACGCCTGTACTTATCCTCGGGAGGCTGCGAACCTTTAGGAAACACTTCACATTTCTTGGAATTCTTATCGTGCGCACTTGATTCAGCTTGAGATATAATTTTTGAAATTCCTTCCACACGTCTGTGTACGCATCGAGCGCTCAGTAATGTAATTGCCTTATGGCTTGTGATTTCCCCGAACGAGGGGCGAGATATAATCTCGGTGAGTTCACGTTGGGCCAGTCAGGATGACTTGAGGCTGGACCTTGTTTATGACTTGAGCATTGAGGTGCTGATTTTGTGAGTGGTGGCAATAGATAATGTATTGAGGGTTTGAAACCCCGTATTTGCACTATACAGTGCTGTGCTGAGATGGAACACGCGTCATGTGACGAGTGTGGTGGTATTATGACTGGGGATTTGGACTTGATCCTTCCCAATTGATAAATTACTGTGTAAAGTGACTAAGACTGGGCTTATATCTATGTACTTGGGCTAGTAGCCATGTTTGGGGCCTTGTGCCGATCTGTAGAGTATTATGGAAGGTTTACTAATGGATGAGTTGTTAATTGTTCGACTCTTATCTAAACCGTTGTGTAGCCCCGAGCTATGGGCGTGGTGAATATTTATCATATCTCGTAATTGGAAGGTAAAATGCCTTATTGGAAGTGGAACAAGTTTAAACTCAGGAAGACTAAAATGATTATGCTATGTGTATCCTGGTGGAAGGTATTGTGCTGAAATTCTAAATTGAGGCGAGGTAGGTGGGTTGATTCTCATGTGTAATTGAAAGGTATTGATATGTGTCATGATTCGAGCAGATACATCGCAGGTTCAAGTATAAATTGTGATGATATAATTCGTGTAGTATTGATATTTAATGTTGTTGAAATACATTGTGATATCTTGTTGAGTTGTGGAAGTATAGCTAGGATGGTTTGGTGATTCTCTGGCAGGTGGATAGGCCAATTTACAAAGGAAACTCTGCCGAAATTTTTGGAAAATTCGGGACTTAGAAAAGATTTTGTCACCTAAAGAGGGGGCGTAACTGTTGTGTGTGAATGAATGCAAGAATTGCAAAAGAGTTAATATTTCCGATGATTCGAATCTCCGCCGAAGCTTGTAAATGACTTGAGTTTAATATCATACTAACATTTCGGCATCACTTGAGTAATACCGATATGAGTGGTTGAAAGTGCTTTGATGAATGGCTTCGAGCTAAGTTGGGGAGGTTGCTATTGATTAACTGATTGCACTATTGTGTGCTATGTTGATTCTGTCTCTAAGTATGTTGGGAAAATTCTGATAAAGGTTATGGTGCTTCGTAGATGTGAAGAAATACTAGGGTATTTTGAACCGAGGTTGGTAAGGAATGCTTGGTGTATAGAAAAGAGTGATAGCTAATAGTATCTGTATGTAATCATGATCTGCAGTGTCAAAATTCTAATAAGGCACGAGTGGTTCTGTTCAATAAGACAGTTGAATTACAGCTGAATAAGGGTGAATGATGCCCGAGAATGGTTTTGCAGTGTTCAAGATTTTACTTGTAACAGTCAAGTGTCTCAAATTTGTGCATGTGGCTAAAGATGGTGGTTTCGTTAGAAGAGATCGGTACTTGTGTTATATTATGTGAATGAAGGGATTCTATGTAATCCGTATTGGAAGGTAATGATAAAGAATACGACTAATTCCTGGTATGTGGTTGAAGTAAGGAGTCTTGCAGATATTGTGCAATAAAGCTTTTGAGTGTTGGCAGTCGTGTAACCCGATATGAGTATAATATGGGTATAAGGACTCAGTCCTGGCAGTTTAACTTATGCAATGAATGGGAAGAAATAGTTTGTGATGTGTTTTATCATGGTTTGAAGATGAGTATATTCCTATCGATATGCGAAGCGTGGAATGTGTAATGAGTTTTCTTCTATATGGGATCACGAAAGTCCTTGACTAGTTGAGTGCGCCAATGTTGAGGCGGAGGAAAGGGATATGAATTTCCATGTTGTCTTAGTGTGATATGGTATACACGATGTGTTATGGAAAGTTGATAATGGTATATTCTAGGTTTTGAGATCAGTTCATAATATATGGAAAGTCAATAAAATTATTGAGCAGCGCGGACAGCTGCTGGTGATTTAAGAAAATGGTACTGCTATTCTAGTAATTTGGCAGGGTATATGGTGCAAAGGGACAAGGTAATGTAAACCGATAATATCCATGGTAGAGTGGTATTCTCTTGTTGGATCGACTAAAATAATTGAGTCGTTGATGGCATAATGAAATTTCTGAATGGCTGTCGTGGTATGAATGGACGCTTGATGTGCGTTATGTATATGTACGGTGAAATACGGAATCAGGCATAGTGATTCATATGTTATATATGTGTAGGAGACTTGAAATTCTCGTTAATCCGCCTATGCAGTGGTTGTATATCGTGTGCATCGACACCGTTTTGTGATTATTGGAAATCGGAAGCCTTAGAGGCTCTCTCTTGACTTGATAAAACGAATTCGGATTATGATACTTAATTGCTGACTGGTTGACATAAGCCAGGTCGTCTAGACTAATGTGATATGGGCTATGTCGGAAAATGGCACAAATTGCGTAGCAGAGAACATCAGAGTATGCTCCAACAGAGTAGTTGTACACAGGACCAGCGGACGGCTGGTAGGCATTGCTTTGTCAGTTGGACCTTAGTGGCGGATGTTAGTGTAGAAGTATCTACCATTGATTCAGTTCCAGTATTGAGAAACGTTGTCAGATGCGTTTCATGTGGCCAAACTCGAGGCGATATATGTTTATTATGATGAGCAACTTGACTCGACGCGTATTCATTTGACGAGGGTTACTTGGATCGGGTGGCACGCCGCCACAGGTACGGTATCTAGATCGGGTGGCACGCCGCCACGGGTATGTCATTGGAGCGGGTTGCACGCGCAACAGAATATTGTGAAAATATAGTTAGTTATATGTTACCTGGTATACAATACTTCCTGGCTTCTGAGGAAGAGTCTGTATTGAGTATCGCTTGGCGAAAGGCACATCGGTTGTGTTCTTTCAGGATTTGATAGCATACGTTAATTGTTTCACCGTGGGTGAGGTTGATTGCTTGGGTTCAGACCTAAATATGTGCGTGGCTGATCGTTTTGAGCTTAGTGGCTTGAGGTGCTTCATGAGTAATAACGTTGGGATAGAATCACGAATCGTGGCAAGGCCACGTGATGTTATGACCTCTCGAGGAGGATTCGGGTACTCTATTTCTATAATGCGAGACGCGATCTCAGTTCTATATTATGATGGCACAGAGGGATTGAATTGCAGCTCTTTTGCTGGAGACAGTTGTCATGATTTGAGCTGTCATGATTCGAGTGTGTGCATACGTTTCTATTGGAGCCTATGTTGTGCTCGTCGTGGCTTAGGCCGGTGTTGAGGTGTCTTATCACCAGTGCGATGTGTTATAATCGAAATGGCCGTTGGAGTCATTATTGAATACGAGCATATTGGGTCTTAGCTTGTTAGAAAGGTAGAAACCGAGGTTTGGCTCCGAAACCTATCGTGGTATGAGTTTTAAAAAGGGAAATAAATTCACGAATGGTTAACCCGAGAGATGGGTTCGGTATATCACGTGCTTCAGCTGCCGTGGGCAGGATATGGAGGTGTTGGAATAAGACTCTATCTAATGAAAGAGGTTTTCAGCTAGTATTTGGTGATTGTGGCCAATTGTTGTGATTAGAGACTATCGTCTCGAGTGATTGGGTTGTTTGATACATCATATGATCTCACCCGGAGTGGTGAGTATGGCTTATTGCAGTGGATTCTAGTGTATCCTGAGTACAGGAATGGGAGTAGCAATTGGTATATGATTTCAGAAAGTACAATGTGATTTATGGTTCAGATGGGCTGTGAAATTTTGACTATATGGTGTTTTCGGACTTGCGTGAGATAGGGTGAGGTATGATCGCCCGAATATATGCTTGGTAAGGTCATTCAGCTATTGAGTTGCTTCTAGTACCACTCCGGTACGCTCGAGGACGAGCGTTTGTTTAAGTTGGGGAGAATGTAACGACCCGACCCGTCGTTACGGGAATTTACCACTCCGTCATGTTGCAATTGCATGTTTTATGCTTTTATATCCAGTGTTAGGGTCTATCGGGTGATTTAGGAGTGATTTGGATTGAAAATGAGGCATATAGCCTTTTTGAAGGAGACTTGAATAAGGAAAGTCAACCCGGAGTTGACTATTTGGTTAAAGGGCTCGAAATCGGATTCTGATGATTCGGATAGTTTCGGGAGGTGAATTGTGACTTAGGGGAGCGATCGGAATTGAATTTGGAGGCCCGGTGTAGAAATAGGCTTGAATTGGCTAAGGTTGAATTTTGGCGAAATCCGAACGGTAGGTGAGATTTTGATCCGGGAGTCGGAATGGAATTCGACAGTTGCAGTAGCTCCGTTAGGTGATTTTGGATGTGCCTCCTGCAAAATTTCAGGTCATTCGGACGTCGTTTGGTCGGGTTTTTGATTGAATGTGTAATTTGGAATGTTTTAAGGAATTTAGGCTTGAATCCGTGGTTAATTGGTGATTTTGATGTTTAGGATGGTGCTTTTATGATTGGAATAAGTTCGAATAAGGAATTAGGATGTGTTGGTGTGTTTGAATGAGGTCCCGGGGGCCTCGGGGTGTTTTCGGATGGTTAATCGGGGGAAAAATATGGAAAATTGCAGAACTTGTGCACTGCTTCTGTTGTTTCCGCTCCTGCGGAATTTTGGGCGCAGGAGCGGGTGCGCTGAAGCGGACGGGGAGCGCAGAAGCGCTGAGGACCGCAGAAGCGGAACATTGTCCGCTGAAGCGGAACCGCTGGAGCGTAAAAGTGAGCCGCAGAAGCGGCCAAGGGCTGTGGGGTGAGGGATCGCAGAAGCGGAAGGGAAGCCGCTTAGGCGAGTCCGCAGGGGCGGACGCCCAGTCGCAGAAGCGGAAATATCCGCAGGTGCGATCGAATCTCCGCAGAAGCGGACGCGTAGGAGCGGAAATTCTTCCGCAGAAGCGAAAATCGCTGTAAGTAAGTGTATCAGAAGTTAGAAAAATTTCAGAAACATTTTAACATTTGGGGGTCTCGGCTTAAGGGCGATTTTGGGCGATTTTGAGGAGAAAATCAAGGGAAATCATCAGGTAATCAACTATGAACTCATATTATGATTAGTATTGATAATATTACGCAATTATATCATGAAAATGGAGGAATTTGGGGTAATTTATGGAGGATTTAGCCCTAGTCTTGGACTTTAGAAAATCAAGGTTTTGAATGGGCAAATGGAGTCCGAATTTGGTAAAATTGATATGCTTAGACTCGTATTGAGTCGAGGGTTCCAGAAATGTGAATTTCGTAAATTTTCGGAATGTGGGCCCGGGGCTCGGGTTTTGACAACTTTGGGAATTTTGATGTAAATTGAGTTGTATTGATTGGGTGTCGTCCCATTGGCCTAATTTGTTGTATTTCTACTGTATTTGATCAGATTCTACGCGTGCGGAGCTTGATTCTCGTGGCAAGGGCATTGCGGAATAGTCGTCGCGCTGTATTGAGGTGAGTAATAGATGTGGGTGATGACCAGCGGGTTCGAAACCCCGGTATACCACTTTGTGACGCTGTATAGCGGCGAGACACGCACACTCTCGAGAGTGCGGGGTCGATCATGAATTGGAGACTATATATTAGTCCAACCTGTTGATACCTGTATTATTGGCTATTCTAGAGCCGTCGAACCTCCTTCTCGGAGGGTTGCATATATATATTGTGATAATGGCTACTCTTGAGCCGAGGAACCCCTTTCTTGGGGCGGTTGATTATACATGTGGGCCGTGAGCCAGTTATTGGATCCCGCGAGGATCGTTATCATTGTCTTATCACATAGACATGCTAGTTTACTACTAGTCCGCAGCTATTTTTGTTATTGTGCAAATTCCAATCTCTGGAACTTGATATTACTGTTTTCCAACTGAAAAATGATAAAAGAGTTTTCAAAAACTACTTTTGAGCTTGCGAGGCTGTATCTGCATATTAGCTGACTAGTAGTGGATCGGGCTGCACGCCGCAGCGAGATATATGTTGGATCGGACTGCACGCCGCAGTGATATCTCTATGAGATGTGCTTGGGCTGTAGGAGCCCCTCCGGAGTCTGAACCCCCACAGTGAGCACGGGTACCCAAAATTTGGAGTCGGGCTACACGCCGTAGCGGTCATATCATGCATTGCATTGCATTTAGCTACATCTGCTAGCTGTTATACTATTTTGCTGGTACTTATTGGTACAGGTACAGTTGATATTGATTCTGTGACAGGGTATTCGATTATAGCTTTACATAGTGCTTTATTGCGGATTTCTTATCTGCGCTGTCTTACCCTTGTTTATTACCACTGAGTCTGGCAGTACTCATTTTACTCCCTGCACCTTGTGTGCAGATCCAGGTACCTCTCAGCAGTGATCCGGTAGCTGTGCGAGGCGACGTTTGTGGATATTCGAGGTAGCTGCAGAGTCCGCAGGACCCGACATCCCTTCCTACTGTCTTTGATTTTGTATTGACATTTCTTTCCGCACTTGGTATTTTGTAAACCTTTATACATTCATGTTCAGTAGAGGCTCATGACTCTTGACCCTTGGTCTATGGGAGTTGATGTATTATGGGACTTGGTTCCTGTTTTCGTTAATTGCATCGCTATTACTTCGTGATTTAATTTGCCTAAATGGGTTAAGGAGAGCTTCTAGCTCCGTTATTGTTATTAATTGGTCAGGCTGGCTTAGCAATGTGCTGGGCGCCATCACGACCGGATTTGGGGTCGTGACACATGGTCATTAGAGTTGGTATCCACATCTGATAAGTTTCTACTTCGTAATCTTGTTAAGTATCATCTCTTTCCCTTGTCCCTTGTCTTGTTCCTCTCGTTTTGTTCAAGTTCCTTCTTGAGTCTGTTTGGTCAGAACAAGTGAGAAATGACTTTAAAATTTGCCACCAGCTTTCCAATTGCACAAAGCGGAGTTTGTCCATGCACATTACAATTGACATGATTTTGAAGTATGGTGATAATGGAGGTTCACGCAATTGAGTGGATTTTGAATTTTGAGAAAATACAAAGGTTCAGCAACTCTCAGAATGAAAAAACACAATGCAACAAGTGATGTGAGAGATTTAAGTTAGAGGTTTTGTGGTCTAATTCCAATCAAAGGGTCAAACAACTCCTTGCTAGCCCGAAACAGCTAATCAGAATGAAACATGGCAATGGCAGAAGCAGACACTCAGTAGTGATGCCACAAACTAACCACCACATTTTCAAACTAAAAAGATTTTATTTGTCTGAAGCAGGAGCAAGAAATGTTTTAAGTCCACATGGACCTCCTATGGGAAAAGCATTGTTCATGGAGCAAAATTAAATTCAGAATCATCCAAGATGGGAGCGTGGCTCATGGGATTTTAATTTTAGTTTTCAGGACCCTCCTACATAATGGGATTTAATTTTAAGTTTTCAGGACCCTCCTGGATAATGGGATTTAATTTTAAGTTTTCATGACCCTCCTGGATAATGGGATTTAATTTTAAGTTTTCAGGACCCTCCTGGATAATGGGATTTAATTTTAAGTTTTCAGGGACCCTCCTGGATAATGGGATTTAATTTTAAGTTTTCAGGACCCTCCTGGATAATGGGATTTAATTTTAAGTTTTCAGGACCCTCCCGGATAATGGGATTTAATTTTAAGTTTTCAGGACCCTCCTGGATAATGGGATTTAATTTTAAGTTTTCAGGACCCTCCTGGATAATGGGATTTAGTTTAAAGTTTTGAGGACCCTCCTGGATAATGGGATTTAATTTTAAGTTTTGAGGACCCTCCTGGATAATGGGATTTAATTTTAAGTTTTCAGGACCCTCCTGGATAATGAGATTTAGTTTTAAGTTTTCAGGACCCTCCTGGATAATGGGATTTAGTTTTAACTTTTCAGGACCCTCCTGGATAATGGGATTTAGTTTTAAGTTTTCGGGACCCTCCTGGATAATGGGATTTAATTTTAAGTTTTCAGGACCCTCCTGGATAATGGGATTTAATTTTAAGTTTTCAGGACCCTCCCGGATAATGGGATTTAATTTTAAGTTTTCAGGACCCTCCTGGATAATGGGATTGAATTTTTAGTTTTCAGGACCCTCCTGGATAATGGGATTTTAATTTTTAGTTTTCAGGACCCTCCTGGATAATGGGATTTTAATTTTTAGTTTTCAGGACCCTCCTGGATAATGGGATTTAATTTTAAGTTTTCAGGACCCTCCTGGATAATGGGATTTAATTTTAAGTTTTCAGGACCCTCCTGGATAATGAGATTTTAATTTTACGTTTTCAGGACCCTCCTGGATAATGGGATTTTAATTTTAAGTTTTCAGGACCCTCCTGAATAATGGGATTTTAATTTTAAGTTTTCAGGACCCTCCTGGATAATGGGATTTTAATTTTTAGTTTTAAGGACCCTCCTGGATAATGGAATTTTAATTTTAAATTTTCAGGACCCTCCTGGATAATGGGATTTTAATTTTTAGTTTTCAGGACCCTCCTGGATAATGGGATTTTAATTTTAAGTTTTCAGGACCCTCCTGGATAATGGGATTTAATTTTAAGTTTTCAGGACCCTCCTGGATAATGGAATTTTAATTTTTAGTTTTCAGGACCCTCCTGGATAATGGGATTTTAATTTTAAGTTTTCAGGACCCTCCTGGATAATAGGATTTTAATTTTTAGTTTCAGGACCCTCCTGGATAATGGGATTTAGTTTTAAGTTTTCAGGACACTCCTGGATAATGGGATTTAATTTTAGAATTTTCAGGACCTTCCTGGATAATGGGATTTTAATTTTATAGTTTTCAGGACCCTCATGGATAATGGGATTTTAATTTTTAGTTTTCAGGACCCTCCTCGATAATGGGATTTTAATTTTTAGTTTTCAGGACCCTCCCTGGATAATGGGATTTTAATTTTAAGTTTTCAGGACCCTCATGGATAATGGGATTTAATTTTAAGTTTTCAGGACCCTCCTAGATAATGGGATTTAGTTTTAAGTTTTCAGGACCCTCCTGGATAATGGGATTTAGTTTTAAGTTTTTAGGACCCTCCTGGATAATGGGATTTAAGTTTTAAGTTTTCAGGATCCTCCTGGATAATGGGATTTAATTTTAAGTTTTCGGGACCCTCCTGGATAATGGGATTTAATTTTAAGTTTTCAGGACCCTCCTGGATAATGGGATTTAATTTTAAGTTTTCAGGACCCTCCTGGATAATGGGATTTAGTTTTAAGTTTTCAGGACCCTCCTGGATAATGGGATTTAGTTTTTAGTTTTCAGGACCCTCCTGGATAATGGGATTTAATTTTAAGTTTTCAGGACCCTCCTGGATAATGGGATTTAGTTTTACAATTTTCAGGACCCTCATGGATAATGGGACTTAATTTTTCAAACTCTGAGAGCTTAGTACGTAGCATAGTCCAATTAACATTTACATTTATGCCCCAGTCCCAAACTGGGGCAGAAAAAATTTCTTTTGTTTTGTCTGTTTTGCTGTAATGTCAGACGCCCACCTGGACAACAAGGGAAATCATTTCAGAAATCTCTTCATGCTGAAGTAGCAGAAGCTCGCGGCAAGAATGCGAGTCAATAATCCGAGGTGATCAAGATAAGGAATTTCAATCCAGAAAAGAAATAAAAAAAGAAAGAAGAAAAAGAAAAAAAAAAGAGAAAAGGGAGGTGAGTCCAAAATGCAGAGGCCGAGACAAGAGGTGGATCGCTAAAGACATGACTAAAGTCACAAGCATTGTATGTCCAGTTTTGATTCGAAAAGAAGAAGAAAAACGAGCTAACACCTGCATCTAGCGAGCATCAAGGTTCAGATCTGAAGTCTGCATGAAGAACCATTCAAGAATCAAGATCAATCTTCAGAAGACTTAGAGATAGGAATCTTGTAACTCATAGTTAATAGGTTTAGTTAGTCTTTTTCATTTTCTGATCTTGATGTAATAACAGGACAGTGAACCGGAACCTCGACGGCACTCGACTCGACTTTCCACCTCGGTAAACTCCATCGTCTTATTCACTTCTGAACTACACGTGACCTGATTCCTCTATAGCCGAGGATATGTAGGCAGCTCAGATACCAGGGCTCGGTCACAATCTTTTTAGCCATCTTTATCTTCTTCTAAATAAGCGTCGGGTCATAAATTGATTACGTTGCTTATAGTTCTTTGCTCCGAAAACTCTTCATGTTTACGAGCAAAGAGGGGCAGCTGTAAGCACGTAATTTTTGACCCACGCAATTTTTAAAGGTAATATTTTTAAAATATTTAGTTATTTTAATTTCAATAGGATTCTAGTAGTATTTTGCAATTTTTAGACTTTAAGCCCAAATTTTAAAGCCCAAAATACCTTACCCATAACACTTGTGACCCAACCCATGACCCTTTCTTCTATAATAACATAACATTGAATAAAAAAACCCTAGCACATAAAGAACCCTTCAGCCGCCTACCCCCTAGCCCCCACTGTTCACCTTCTTCTTCATAACAACAAAGACCAAAGAAAACCTAGCTGAAAAATGGTTACAGCCGCCCAATCCTATCTTCTCCGGATAATAACATAACATACAAAAGAACCCTAGAGAAGGAGAGAGCCGCTGCTGCCGACCCCTCATCCCAAAACACTAACAGCCACTTCTCCTTCTTCATCAACAAGAAGCTACAGCCGCTTCTGCTCCGCCTCTGCTGAAGAACGGCCTCCGTTCTCCTTCTTCATCAACCAGCCGCCCGCCGCAATTCAACAGACCGCACCCCTCCCCCCCTTTCGTCATCTCTATCGTCTCTTCCAGCAGAGAATGAGAAGGTCGGCTATGGCTTCATCCTAGCCCAAAACACACAATTATCATCGCTATTTCTGACCAAACAAAGCTGGAGCTCAAAGAACAGTAGCCATGAAACTCTAGCACAAAACCTTCAAAAAACCTCCATTAAATTACCATGAAAACATCTACCAAAAACCTTCTGAAAACCAGTCCACATAGTCACACAAACTAGCCAATCTCCATCCGAATTGGAGGATTTTTGTTGTTGAGATTTAGACGTGAAAAGGACGATTTTGAGGTCACCGGCGAGGTCCTGCTTGAGGTCACATTCTGTCTTCATCTTCAATCTGACTGAATTTGACGGAAGTCGCCTTGGTTTTGAGCTTTCGGCGTCGATTCGAGTTTCCGTCGGTTCTGGCATTTGCGTTGTGAATTTGCCATACAATGAGACTTCAGGTTCATTATGTTCGTTTTCTCATTTCCCTTCTACTCATTGTTTGCTTAAAATCATGCTCTTATTATTTGTTAAATCTATTACTGTTGTGTCTTGGAGTGGCGTTTTGTTATTGTCGTTTTGTTATTGTCGCTATTTTAGTTTAATATGTTTAATGTTATTTTATTATTTGTTGCTGTTTAGTTTAATATGTTTAATATGTTTTAGTTTATCATTTTGTTATCATTGTTGCTGTTTGAGCGTCATTTCATTATTTGTTTAATAGGATTTTGAGTTTATTTTGATAGTTAGAATGAGTTTCAATTCCATATCTAGTTGTTACAGTAGATAAGTATGATTTAGTTTAATATGTTACGGTGAACTTTGATAGTTAGTGTACTGTTTGCATATGTTTACAGTGAATTTTGATAGTCGAAGAAGTTCTATTTGAATATGGGGTTTTGGGCATATAGAATGGAAAATTAAATTCAATTACGTTATTACTTTTATCTTGTTTGCTTGAAATCGCTAGTAGCATGCTTAGGCCGACCACATTTGGGTAGGCAAGCCTTAGGATTTTATTAATTCGAGGCTAGAGGTCGTTCCCTTAGTTAAATTTATCCGGAGAATACCCCGTCAAGTTTGTAAATATTATTATTCGGGGTATGCCTCGAAGAACTATGTAAATATTTTGGAGGCCTTGGCAAGCATGGCGGAGAAGTCGTAGTATAGATTAGCTTAGGACTTTTCCTTTCTTTTACTTTTCATTTTCTTTTATTAGGTGGGGATGACTTCGAGCCTCATATGTGTTTATTTTGCTTTTTGTGTGTTTTACCTCAATTTGAATGTTTTGAAAGCCAACTTGATCGAGTACGCAACCGTGACCTTCACGGGATTTGGGGAGTGCCTAACACCTTCTCCCCGAGTCAAATGAACCCCCTTACCCGAATCTCTGGTGCAGACTTAGTTTTGGAGTCTAAAGTGTTTTAAAGGAAAAAGGAAAATCATTTTAAAAAACGGTGGCCTGGCACACCGAAATCAATGTCAGGTGGCGACTCTGAGTTAATTCCTTTTAAACACAAATTTTTGTCACTTTCAAAATTGAAAAACCCTTTTCAAGCTTTTTTTTACTAAATTCTTTTTTATTTAAGGAGGGTTTAGTAGGAAGGTTTTGGTAAAAAAAGGGGTGTGACATCTCTGGCGACTCTGCTGGGGATGTTGCGGGTTCGAGCTAATACTTGATTTTGTTGGCTTTTAGAATATTTGATTGAGATTTTTTGTGCTTTTTCATTAGCTTTATTTGATTTTTATTATGTTTTTATATTTTGTTATTTGCTAGTTGCTTGTTTGTTTACAGTTTTTGCTTTATGTGTTTACTGCTTTATAACTGACATCATATGCATTACCCGGTCAATTCTTTCTGAAACAAGTCTCGGAGCACGCGTCGCGTGCACAAAATCTTTGTTGAGTCACCCTTAATTTAGGAGGGGGGGCCGTCGGACGTATGGAGTGGGTGGAAAGCTTGAGTAGCCACCATCGACCATACGCTTCCCCGAAGCGACTTGTTAGTGAACCCCAAACTTAGGTCAGCCTTTAGGTCATTTTTGCATCATGTCATTTAGACCTAGCAGGGCTCGGTCCCAGGTACCGTGTCCCTTTGTAGGAAACTTGTCCAAATTTGGTCAAAATGGGCCCGTGGCCCAAAATGACATGTAATCATCCTATGTGCTAAATGTCGCATCTTTGAGGGTAAAAAGGTTATTTGGCGGATCAATGTTCGGGAAAGAAGGGTGAAAAAATGAAGAAAATAGGGTCCGGATGCATTTTCCTTTCACATCTTTTCAAGAAAAATCCAAAAAAAAAGAAAAAAAAGAAAATTCAAAAAGATTTTACACTTTTTCATTATTTTCCAAAAATTCAAAAAAAATTGAAAATGAAAAATTCAAAAAGATTTTACACTTTTTCATTATTTTTTAGAAATTCAAAAAAAATTGAAAATGAAAAAACCAAAAAGATTTTATATTTTTCCATCTTTTTTCAAAAAGATAAAATATAGCTTTTACAAATTAATTGCATCTTCCCGAACTACGCGAACCTGATTCTCGTCTCTCGGGGCGAGATACGTAGGCAACCCACATAGGGTCCGGTCTTCCTAGTAAGTCTTAGGTTCTTGGCTTTGCGGGGTCTTAGCCAAAACTTGCATGTCTAGCCACTTTTGGCCACATCGGCCATTCTTGCAAAATGGGGTCATTTTTGCGAAAGTGGTTCAATAAACCCATGTCTTAGAATTTTGAGTCCATAATTAGATATCATATCAGTTCAAGGTCTTTCCTTTTCGAGTTTGCATGTTTAGCCACTTTTGGCCACATCGGCCATTCTTGCAAAATGGGCTTATTTTCGCAAAAGTGGTTCAATTTCTCATATATTAGGATTTTGAGTCTACAACTAGGAATCATATTTCTTTAGGGTCCGTCCTTTTTGAATTTGCATCTTTAGCCACTTTTGGCCATATCGGCCACTTTTGCAAAATGAGTTATTTCTTCAAATTAATTTTTTGGGCCATGGTCATTGAGAATAAAATCCATATAAGCATTAGTAAGGTATTTTCATATAAGAGTAGTCACCTTTGTTTAGTTTGCACTAATAGCCATCATTGGCCACAAAGGTTAATTTTCAAAAATAGCTCAATCATATCTAGTATGTGTCAGTGTCGTGGTGTCGCTTAATGTCTTGAGTCACTGATTCACTTGATCTTACTTTTTCCATTCAGGTATGGAGCAATTTGCTAGAGTTTGAGCATGATATATCCCAGGACCATTCTAGTCAAAGACCATTCTAGTCAAAGACCATTGCATGCACGAGCTGCTTGAAGAAACTTTTTATTTTTTTTAGTCTATTTTATGATTGTCTTTTAATTTTTAGTCTTGTACAGTCGTATCGAGTCTGTCAGTCTAGTTAAGATTGTCGAGTCTTTTGTTATAGTACTTCCTATTTTGTATTTGAAAGACCAAAAAAATTTTAAATGAAAAATTCCAAAAAAAAAAGATTTTTATTTCTTGGTTTATTTTATCCATTACTTTTCAAGAACTACGCTTGATCCGATTCATGAGGGGCATGATACGTAGGCAACCTACATAGGGTTCGATCGAATCATTTTTTCTGAAAACTAAAAAAAACTAAAAAAAAGAAAGAAAAAGAAAAAAAAAGAATGAATTGTGGATGTGAGGAAGGAGAGGAAAGAAAAGAGTGGCAATTAAAGAGAAAAGGAAAGGAAGTAAAATGAACAATCCAAGAAGCGCTGGAAAAGAAAGAAAAAGAAGGTTGAAGTGCACAAAATTGGGATGATGCCAAATGACCTTTTGACACTCGAAGCCATTTTAGAACCATTAATTGTTGCTAGGGCATTGCACACAATGTGATTTTTATATGATAAATGCTCTAACGCTAACGTGTTGGCTTTGTTTTGCTCCTCTTTGTTGCTTTCATTGTTATCATAACAGAGGGTGGTTAGTTTGTGGTACTTTGGCAATTCATCCATACAACACAATGTCAAAAAGCAAGGAAACCATGGCTGGCAAAGACTTGGACACAAGAGTTGTTGACCCGTCGAGGGAGGCTGAGATGTCGGAGTTTGAATTGAAAGATGAGGTCCAAAGGTTGAAACAACATATTGCAAAAATGTATCATGCCTGGATTAAGGAACATCCTCCACCTTCATTCCCTACCAACTTTACAGAAAATCATGCCTCCATTCCACCACTATCACAAATCCAGGTTCCTACTACCATGGATCTTTCCCTACAACACGCACCAGGCTTCACCCCTTACCACAATTACCCTGGCGCTTCCTCCCAAACTTTCCATGCTCCACCAGTCAAAACGACCGCATTCCCAGCTCCAAACACCCAAGACATTGCAAAGAATCCATTACCTGCATATGATGATGCAAGCTTTGTGGGAAAGATGTATGGTGACATGGAGTATGAAAATCCTCTTGGGAAGTTGCTGGCTGAAGTTAATGATGTTGAAATTGGTGAAGGTCCCGGTAATTTTGATGTGCAACCCAGTGGCTAAAATCTCGAGCTTGGTGATTGGATAGACACTCCTGTCTTGGTTGGCCGGGAGGAATTTTGGTGGTTTATTTTATTGTCATTTCTGCTTGTCCGGGTTATCTCAGGGTTGTAATCCGGATATTATCTTGTGGCTCAAACTCTTCTTCTTCTCATTTTGTCTAGTTTGTTTAGTTGTAGTAACTCGTCTAATGTTCTTTAGGATTGTTCCAAGGTTGCAACCCATGTCTGTTTTGCTTGTTTTGTTCAAACCCTTTTCACCATCTGTCTAATGCAATCTCATGTTTTCTGTTAGTTTTGGTCGGTATTTGTTTAGGTTACTTTTTCTCATATAGTTCTCTTCGTCCTAACTCAAGTGACATGACATGCACGCATAATTCTCAGCTTGATCTTGAAAGCTAGTCTGATCATGAAGCAATGGCACAGTTTTGAACATGACAAAAGAGGTGCTTGAGGAAATAAATAAAGATTCACGCATTCTGAGATAAACTAAAGCTTGAATTGAGTGAAACTGAGGCAGTAAGTCTGGAATTCAAGAGTTTGATAAGAGCATACAACAAGGAAATGTTTCTCAAGCAGTTTGAGGTAAATCAGTCAGTGCTGAAATACATTCTTCCACAGTAAGGTAAGGTTGAATCAAGTTTGTTTTGAATTGGCGAGGATCACTCATTGGGACAAAGGTATTGCCTGTCGGCACTTTCTGTTTGTGATAATGCCATCAATAGATACTGTGCATGATTTCTTTGTTTATCTTTAATCGCACGCTTGTACTTGGCATTGTCAAAGTTTGGTATGACGAAGGCTTTTTATTCTGCTACCCAAACACTTTTATCCTTTGCTACCCATTTTGAGCCCTAATTTTTGTTTCGTACCCCTCTTTTGGAATCAGAAACAGAGTCAGGGCCTAAAAAAAAGAGAAAAAAGAAAAGAAAAAAGAAATGAGAAAAAGAAAAAAAAAAGAAAAAAAAATAGAAAAAAAATAGTAACAATAAGTAGTCTTTTGAACTACGTTCGACCTGATTCTTGTCACCACAAGATACGTAGGCAGCCTTACGGTTCGGTCATACCAAATAAAATATTTCATAATCCCCGAAATCAATACTGGGGCAGATTTTTTTAAGAAATCCCATCAAAGAAAAAAAAATCCAAAAAATAATTCCCCAAACTTCATGAAACTGGGGCAGAAGTTTTAATTTTGCCAAAAGGCCTGATTCCAAAAGTTGTAATTTTGAACCCTTTTATCTTGAATTATTTTGAGCCATCATGCTACCCTTTCTTTCTAACCCTGTCTAAAAGCCTACATTACGGTCCAAAGAAAGACCTTCCGACCAATCATTAAGGATGCCGTATCAAGCGTTGGTGAAAGTATGATCTCCCTGCATTATGGGCAATACCTTCGTTCTCAGAACGATGAGAGAAAATGATAAAATGAGAGAATATTATCGGTGAAAGCCCTCAGGGGCACCGTAAGGCGATGGTGAGTCAAGAAAATAGTGAAATGAGAGAGGCTTGATAGTGAAACCCTTCAGGGCACTACAGGTCGACTGAGGATTGTGGATCAAATTGGACAATTGAAGCGCTGAAGCCCAGTTTCACAGCGAAGAGGTGCAATGAGAGTTGAATATTAGACTTGCTTGAGAGATTAGGCACTTAGTCCAAAGGTGCATGTCATGGTCATTAGAGTTGGTATCCACATCTGATAAGTTTCTACTTCTTAATCTTGTTAAGTATCATCTCTTTCCCTTGTCCCTTGTCTTGTTCCTCTCGTTTTGTTCAAGTTCCTTCTTGAGTCTGTTTGGTCAGAACAAGTGAGAAATGGCTTTAAAATTTGCCACCAGCTTTCCAATTGCACAAAGCGGAGTTTGGCCATGCACATCACAATTGACATGATTTTGAAGTATGGTGATAATGGAGGTTCACGCAATTGAGTGGATTTTGAATTTTGAGAAAATACAAAGGTTCAGCAACTCTCAGAATGAAAAAACACAATGCAACAAGTGATGTGAGAGATTTAAGTTAGAGGTTTTGTGGTCTAATTCCAATAAAAGGGTCAAACAACTCCTTGCTAGCCCGCAGCAGCTAATCAGAATGAAACATGGCAATGGCAGAAGCAGACACTCAGTAGTGATGCCACAAACTAACCACCACATTTTCAAACTAAAAAGATTTTATTTGTCTGAAGCAGGAGCAAGAAATTTTTTAAGTCCACATGGACCTCCTATGGGAAAAGCATTGTTCATGGAGCAAAATTAAATTCAGAATCATCCAAGATGGGAGCGTGGCTCATGGGATTTTAATTTTAGTTTTCAGGACCCTCCTAGATAATGGGATTTAATTTTAAGTTTTCAGGACCCTCCTGGATAATGGGATTTTAATTTTTAGTTTTCAGGACCCTCCTGGATAATGGGATTTAATTTTAAGTTTTCAGGACCCTCCTGGATAATGGGATTTAATTTTAAGGTTTCAGGACCCTCCTGGATAATGGGATTTAATTTTAAGTTTTCAGGACCCTCCTGGATAATGGGATTTAATTTTAAGTTTTCAGGACCCTCCTGGATAATAGGATTTAATTTTAAGTTTTCGGGACCCTCCTGGATAATGGGATTTAATTTTAAGTTTTCAGGACCCTCCTGGATAATGGGATTTAATTTTAAGTTTTCAGGACCCTCCTGGATAATGGGATTTAATTTTAAGTTTTCAGGACCCTCCTGGATAATGGGATTTACTTTTAAGTTTTCAGGACCCTCCTGGATAATGGGATTTAGTTTTAAGTTTTCGGGACCCTCCTGGATAATGGGATTTAGTTTTAAGTTTTCGGGACCCTCCTGGATAATGGGATTTAATTTTAAGTTTTCAGGACCCTCCTGGATAATGGGATTTAGTTTTAAGTTTTCAGGACCCTCCTGGATAATGGGATTTAATTTTAAGTTTTCAGGACCCTCCTGGATAATGGGATTTTAATTTTTAGTTTTCAGGACCCTCCTGGATAATGGGATTTTAATTTTTAGTTTTCAGGACCCTCCTGGATAATGGGATTTAATTTTAAGTTTTCAGGACCCTCCCGGATAATGGGATTTAATTTTAAGTTTTCAGGACCCTCCTGGATAATGGGATTTAGTTTTAAGTTTTCAGGACCCTCCTGGATAATGGGATTTTAATTTTTAGTTTTCGGGACCCTCCTGGATAATGGGATTTTAATTTTAAGTTTTCAGGACCCTCCTGGATAATGGGATTTTAATTTTAAGTTTTCAGGACCCTCCTGGATAATGGGATTTTAATTTTTAGTTTTAAGGACCCTCCTGGATAATGGGATTTTAATTTTAAATTGTCAGGACCCTCCTGGATAATGGGATTTTAATTTTTAGTTTTCAGGACCCTCCTTGATAATGGGATTTTAATTTTTAGTTTTCAGGACCCTCCTGGATAATGGGATTTAATTTTAAGTTTTCAGGACCCTCCTGGATAATGGGATTTTAATTTTTAGTTTTCAGGACCCTCCTGGATAATGGGATTTTAATTTTAAGTTTTCAGGACCCTCCTGGATAATAGGATTTTAATTTTTAGTTTTCAGGACCCTCCTGGATAATGGGATTTAGTTTTAAGTTTTCAGGACCCTCCTGGATAATGGGATTTTAATTTTAAGTTTTCAGGACCCTCCTGGATAATGGGATTTTAATTTTTAGTTTTCATGACCCTCCTGGATAATGGGATTTTAATTTTTAGTTTTCAGGACCCTCCTGGATAATGGGATTTTAATTTTTAGTTTTCGGGACCCTCCTGGATAATGGGATTTTAATTTTAAGTTTTCAGGACCCTCCTGGATAATGGGATTTAATTTTAAGTTTTCGGGACCCTCCTAGATAATGGGATTTAGTTTTAAGTTTTCAGGACCCTCCTGGATAATGGGATTTAGTTTTAAGTTTTCAGGGCCCTCCTGGAAAATGGGATTTAGTTTTTAGTTTTCAGGACCCTCCTGGATAATGGGAATTAATTTTAAGTTTTCAGGACCTTCCTGGATAATGGGATTTAATTTTAAGTTTTCAGGACCCTCCTGGATAATGGGATTTAATTTTAAATTTTCAGGACTCTCCTGGATAATGGGATTTTAATTTTTAGTTTTCAGGACCCTCCTGGATAATGGGATTTAGTTTTAAGTTTTCAGGACCCTCCCGGATAATGGGATTTAGTTTTTAGTTTTCAGGACCCTCCTGGATAATGGGATTTAATTTTAAGTTTTCAGGACCCTCCTGGATAATGGGATTTAGTTTTACAATTTTCAGGACCCTCCTGGATAATGAGACTTAATTTTTCAAACTCTGAGAGCTTAGTAGGTAGCATAGTCCAATTAACATTTACATTTATGCCCCAGTCCCAAACTGGGGCAGAAAAAATTTCTTTTATTTTGTCTGTTTTGCTGTAATGTCAGACGCCCACCTGGACAACAAGGGAAATCATTTCAGAAATCTGTTCATGCTGAAGTAGCAGAAGCTCGCGGCAAGAATGCGAGTCAATAATCCGAGGTGATCAAGATAAGGAATTTCAATCCAGAAAAGAAAAAAAAAAGAAGAAAAAGAAAAAGAAAAAAAAAAGAGAAAAGGGAGGTGAGTCCAAAATGCAGAGGCCGAGACAAGAGGTGGATCGCTAAAGACATGACTAAAGTCACAAGCATTGTATGTCCAGTTTTGATTCGAAAAGAAGAAGAAAAACGAGCTAACACCTGCATCTAGCGAGCATCAAGGTTCAGATCTGAAGTCTGCATGAAGAACCATTCAAGAATCAAGATCAATCTTCAGAAGACTTAGAGATAGGAATCTTGTAACTCATAGTTAATAAGTTAAGTTAGTCTTTTTCATTTTCTGATCTTGATGTAATAACAGGACAGTGAACCGGAACCTCGACGGCACTCGACTCGACTTTCCACCTCGGTAAACTCCATCGTCTTATTCACTTCTGAACTACACGTGACCCTGATTCCTCTATAGCCGAGGATATGTAGGCAGCTCAGATACCAGGGCTCGGTCACAATCTTTTTAGCCATCTTTATCTTCTTCTAAATAAGCGTCGGGTCATAAATTGATTACGTTGCTTATAGTTCTTTGCTCCGAAAACTCTTCATGTTTACGAGCAAAGAGGGGCAGCTGTAAGCACGTAATTTTTGACCCGCGCAATTTTTAAAGGTAATATTTTTAAAATATTTAGTTATTTTAATTTCAATAGGATTCTAGTAGTATTTTGCAATTTTTAGACTTTAAGCCCAAATTTTAAAGCCCAAAATACCTTACCCATAACACTTGTGACCCAACCCATGACCCTTTCTTCTATAATAACATAACATTGAATAAAAAAACCCTAGCACATAAAGAACCCTTCAGCCGCCTACCCCCTAGCCCCCACTGTTCACCTTCTTCTTCATAACAACAAAGACCAAAGAAAACCTAGCTGAAAAATGGTTACAGCCGCCCAATCCTATCTTCTCCGGATAATAACATAACATACAAAAGAACCCTAGAGAAGGAGAGAGCCGCTGCTGCCGCCGCCCAGCCTCCATCTCCAATCAACCTTCCGCCTTCTTCATCAACAAGAAGCTACAGAGCCGCTTCTGCTCCGCCTCTGCTGAAGAACGGCCTCCGTTCTCCTTCTTCATCAACCAGTCGCCCGCCGCAATTCAACAGACCGCACCCCCCCCCTTTCGTCTTCTCTATCGTCTCTTCCAGCAGAGAACGAGAAAGTCGGCTATGGCTTCATCCTAGCCCAGAACACACAATTATCATCGCTATTTCTGACCAAACAAAGCTGGAGCTCAAAGAACAGTAGCCATGAAACTCTAGCACAAAACCTTCAAAAAACCTCCATTAAATTACCATGAAAACATCTACCAAAAACCTTCTGAAAACCAGTCCACATAGTCACACAAACTAGCCAATCTCCATCCGAATTGGAGGATTTTTGTTGTTGAGATTTAGACGTGAAAAGGATGATTTTGAGGTCACCGGCGAGGTCCTGCTTGAGGTCACATTCTGTCTTCATCTTCAATCTGACTGAATTTGACGGAAGTCGCCTTGGTTTTGAGCTTTCGGCGTCGATTCGAGTTTCCGTCGGTTCTGGCATTTGCGTTGTGAATTTGCCATACAATGAGACTTCAGGTTCATTATGTTCGTTTTCTCATTTCCCTTCTACTCATTGTTTGCTTAAAATCATGCTCTTATTATTTGTTAAATCTATTACTGTTGTGTCTTGGAGTGGCGTTTTGTTATTGTCGTTTTGTTATTGTCGCTATTTTAGTTTAATATGTTTAGTGTTATTTTATTATTTATTGCTGTTTAGTTTAATATGTTTAATATGTTTTAGTTTATCATTTTGTTATCATTGTTGCTGTTTGAGCGTCATTTCATTATTTGTTTAATAGGATTTTGAGTTTATTTTGATAGTTAGAATGAGTTTCAATTCCATATCTAGTTTTTACAGTAGATAAGTATGATTTAGTTTAATATGTTACGGTGAACTTTGATAGTTAGTGTACTGTTTGCATATGTTTACAGTGAATTTTGATAGTCGGAGAAGTTCTATTTGAATATGGGGTTTTGGGCATATAGAATGGAAAATTAAATTCAATTACGTTATTACTTTTATCTTGTTTGCTTGAAATCGCTAGTAGCATGCTTAGGCTGACCACATTTGGGTAGGCAAGCCTTAGGATTTTATTAATTCGAGGCTAGAGGTCGTTCCCTTAGTTAAATTTATCCGGAGAATACCCCGTCAAGTTTGTAAATATTATTATTCGGGGTATGCCTCGAAGAACTATGTAAATATTTTGGAGGCCTTGGCGAGCATGGCGGAGAAGTCGTAGTATAGATTAGCTTAGGACTTTTCCTTTCTTTTACTTTTCATTTTCTTTTATTAGGTGGGGATGACTTCGAGCCTCATATGTGTTTATTTTGCTTTTTGTGTGTTTTACCTCAATTTGAATGTTTTGAAAGCCAACTTGATCGAGTACGCAACCGTGACCTTCACGAGATTTGGGGAGTGCCTAACACCTTCTCCCCGAGTCAAATGAACCCCCTTACCCAAATCTCTGGTGCAGACTTAGTTTTGGAGTCTAAAGTGTTTTAAAGGAAAAAGGAAAATCATTTTAAAAAACGGTGGCCTGGCACACCGAAATCAATGTCAGGTGGCGACTCTGAGTTAATTCCTTTTAAACACAAATTTTTGTCACTTTCAAAATTGAAAAACCCTTTTCAAGCTTTTTTTTACTAAATTCTTTTTATTTATTTAAGGAGGGTTTAGTAGGAAGGTTTTGGTAAAAAAGGGGTGTGACAGTAAATGCGATTTTCTAAAGAATAGTTCTTCCCCAAATCATATGTAAACAATTTCTAACTCATTTCTTTCAATCTATTTCATCTTCTTACGATATTTCATCACAAAATCTAGGGATTTTCATTGGAAATTGGGTGTATTTGGGTGAAATTTGGGGATTTAGATCTCAAATTTAGGTTGGAGTTCCTAACCAATTGCATATCCGGGCTCGGGGTGAGTGAGTAATCGGGTTTTTGTCCGAACTTCGAGTTTCGACCAAGTAGGTCTGGGGTCGATTTTTTCCTTTTTGGGGAAAATGTTGGGAAACTATAATTAAGCATTGAAATTGAGTTCACTAGCATTTGTTGATGTTATTAAGTTAATTATGCTAGATACAAGCGGATTGGAGGTGAAATCGAGAGGTAAAGCGGTAATTGAGGTTTGATTGTGGCCATGGAATCGAGGTATGCATTGTGGCAAACCTTAGCTTGAGGGATTAGGTGTTGGTGCCTTACTTGCTACATATTTAATTGTTTGAGTATGACGTATAGGTGAGGTGACAAGTATCTATACATTGTTGTTGGGTCATAACATGCAAGTGAGTCCTATACTTGTGATCGTCGTGTCTCTTTTTACGTACTGTTCATGCTTAAACTAGTTATTCTTCACAATTGAACAAGTCGTATTATGTTTTCCTGGTATTGGATAATTGTTGATTATTGACTCAAGTGGAGGCATATATTGTGAAGTTAACTATTGAAATAAGACTGATTATTGTTGATTCCGTTGCCAAGATATTATTATTTCTATTGTTTGGGTGACGAAGAGCGTAAAACACGAAGGGTGATGTTCTGCACATGTTACTATGTTATCATTTCTGTTGGTTCAAAGCATGATATTTATTTTGCTTTTTTACTGAATTACTATCATTTAATATTCCCCTCAATATGTTTCCCCTTCCCATTATGTTGTGTTAAAATTTTGTTGTTATTATTTTCTCGTATATGAGTTAACTACACATGTTTATATATTGTTGTTGTGTCCTAGCCTCATCACTACTTCGCCGAAGTTAGGCTCGACACTTACCAATACATGGGGTCGGCTGTACTGATACTGCACTCTGAACTTCTTGTGCAGATTTTGTTGCCGGACCTCGTGAGTTTGGGTTGCTGCCTTCTACCCCCTGGAGACCCAAGGTAGATATACCGGTGTTCGTAGACCTTGGAGTCCCCTTCCCTCTATTTTATTTCTTGTTTTCTTTCATTCCGGAAAACAGATGTATTTTCCATTAAACCAATATTTGTAGAAATTCTTAGACGTTCGTGGATTGTGACACCAGATCATTGGGGTAAGTCGTGTTTTAGAGTTTTGAACTGTTATAGAATTTCTGCACTTATATCTATTTAGCTTTAATTATTATTTATCATTGTTTTAGGTTAGTGATTAATGTGTTAGAACCATAACCATTGGCTTGCCTAGCATTCTAGAGTTAGGCGCCATCACGACCCCCGGGTTGTGACTCCAACCCTTTTTCAAAACTACAAATCTCATCTTTCTGTTTCCCCAAATACATATAAAAATGGCAAAAACATCAAAATTCGTTCCTCAAAAGGAGAAAGCTTCTTCAACGCGGCCAGCCGAAGACAGGACGCCAGTGGAGCCTCACGTCGAGGAGTGTGTTCCCGAGGCGTGCGATCTAACTTTTTATTTCAAGTTTGAGAAACCCTCATTGGTCCCTGGCCGATGCGAGCCAATGTCAAGACATATATGCTCGATAACTGATGGTGACCTTAAGTAGGTGAAGAAAGATTGCCATTTAGGAAAGCAAAAAGGTGGTGATTTTGACTCCCGAAGAAAAAATAACCACTTATGTGAAAGGTTCTTAAGTGTCGACCACATTATCCTCGATTTCTACCGTCAGTACCAAATAACCCTAGGTCAGATCCATAATTCCCTATAGTATATTGTCATTTTGCTCCAATTCTTCATGAGTGAAGTCGAGGGGATGCCTTCTACCCTTAGCCATCATATTAAACTGTAAAAACCCCATCTCTATCAGGGCAGATTAATAGGGCTTCAGCATCGGGCCATTAAGGACCGAGGATGGATGGGCTGGTTTGTCCGAGTGAGGACTTCCAACATAATTCTATCCGAGAAGATGCCATTCCCCGAAGAGTAGAACATGAAGCGTAAGTACAAACCCTACTCTTGGCCCCCATTTACTGTTTCGTTCCTTTTGCTTTTTCTTATCGATGTTCCTTCCTATGATGCAACGATCCCTTGGATGCTTGGTGCAATTCCGAACCTTGAGGGTTGTGTTTGGTAACTGGCATCGATTTCTTCAAATGCCGAGCGCTCGTGGCATGATTTGGCAAAGGGCCTATGGGAGGCCAAAAATTATGGTAAGTCTCTTTTCATGTATTTAACGCTCTTTAATGAAATGTCTTTTCTTTATTTCTACTTGATTTCCTTTCAGACAGGTCTCGTACACAACGCTATCATGAGGCCCCCGTCTGGGAAAGAGGAGAAGGCCCCGAAGCCGGCTAAGGATAAGAAGAGAAAAAGGCTCTCGCCCTACGATATTCCATATCCCAAGAAGAGATTGCAAGTCGAAGAAATATGCTTCCGACCTACCTAAAAAAGTAATTCAGTAGCTGCGCGATGAAAAAGAGGAGAATGAAGACGCCGCCTTTGAGCTGGTGGCTCGAAAGAGGAACACTGAGGTGTTAAAGGCCGCTGAGCCGGTGATGACCGATGAGGTTCAGCCTCGGATCGAGGGGATCTTTAAAGATGGCCTGAGCAAAGTCCTCAAGTCATCAGAGGCTGAAGTTACCTCCCGTTGTGATGGGAAACCAATGGTCGTATCTGGAGGGGCCAGTTCTGAGGCCCGTCAAAACGAAGAGAATGCCTCAAGTGACTTGCTTGGGGCAATAATGTTGATGATTCGCCGCCCCACCCCACATTTTCTGAAGGGCAAATTCTGGAAGCCCAGGCCTTGGAGACCCCCGACGTGGGAGTGGCCCACGAAGGGGAGGACCTTTTTCCATGGTTTCTTTACGGGAATCGAAGATACTTCCGATCTGGGTGATGCATCGAGTATCTTCGATGAAGCACATCGACTTCTGAGTTAAGTAAGCCTTATCTCCCTCTATCATTGTTGTTTTTGTCTTTATTTCCTCTTGTCGGATTTCCTTTCTTTCTTCAAAGGTCTTGATGCTCCATCTGGAAGCATTTTCTAAATCCCAGGCAAAGCTAAACTAATGTGAGGCCGATGTCAAAAGGCTTACGGAGGAGAGAGATGCACTAGTACTTCTCATTGGGAAAAAAATAAGAGGAGATCAAGGACCTCCGAGCTGAATTGGCAATAGCTCTTAAAGGGCAAGCCGACCTGATCGAGCAGGTAATGTAAATTTTTGGAAGCTTGTTATGTTAATTCGAAAATGACAACTAACACTCCAATCCTGTAGGTTCAGTAGAGGGCCGAAAAGATCGAGCAGCTTCGATAGGAGGCCAAGATGAAGGAGGTAGAGACTTTGGGATGGAAACAAAACATATATCACCTTACCTTGGAGAAAGAGGATTCTCGAGCTCAACTGTCATTGAAAAAGCATCAAATCCAAAGTATGAAGGAGGAAAATTTGGCCCACACCAAGAAAATAGAGGAGCTTGAGGCTCGATTGGCCACCGAGCTCGCAAAGGCCACATTTGAGACAAAAAATCAAAGGCTGATGCAGAGGCAGTCATGACCGTCTACCGAGCTGATGCTGAAGCTGCTCACGCTCAAGTAAAGGTATTCTTCGATGCCTCTCAGGCCCGAGCATTCTGCGTTGCCAATCATGGAAAATGCACTCTCGAGGAGATTCATGCTAGTGGGTTTGACCTTGCTGCCAAGATCGAGAGTGCAAAAGTACTTGACGCCGAACTAGAGCACTATTTTCTTCTAATGATGATGATTCCGAGAGTGCTAGTGGATCCGATATTGCAGAAGATGAAGATGAGGCTCCCGGGGAAGATTAGGCATATCTTTGTAAATATTTTTTGCGTATATGAAAGATCCATTTTCTTTTCGATTTTTCTCCAATTCATGTTTTGTGAAAACTTTGTTTTACTTTAGCCTTATGACAATTCTTGTGTACTTTATAACTTGCGAGAATTTTAACTCACTTCATTGTCTTGTAAAATTTTTGTCGAAGTCAGATTAGTATAGTCTCTATAATCGAGTGAGTACTTGCTCGAACTCGGAATAGAAAAAATCATTAGGTTCTAGTTGAGCGAAGTGAATCCCCGAACTCAACAAATATTGGCCATTAGGCTCTCGAATCGTGCCGATATGGCCTTTAAAAGTGTCTTTTTCCCCTTTTTTTGCTTAAAAAGTTTAATCATACAAATACTTATTAAGCCTTAGCACGAGATAAATCAGTACCCATTAGGATTCAATGTTATCGATAAAACTTAGTTATGCCTTAGCATAAGTTTGTTCGAGAGTTTGAACAATTTCGTAGCTCTTAAGTTTTTTGAGGGTCGATGATATCAAAACCGTACGTAAATTTGCCGAGGATAGCCCTTTTTAACCAAATTTATGAATATATTTGAGGGTCTGATTGATTACGGAATTCCGACATCTCCGAACCTTGTTAGTTTGGCCGTAGCCTTTAACTTGAGATTTGCCCTTTCGGCTTGTTTCTCAATTATACTTTGAACTTGTTCGAAGTGTTAGTCCTTGAGTGGGGTAGCCTATAAAACCAAGAATTACCTTTTTAAGGTCTTATGGTCTTGGAGTTTAATTATTAGAGCATGTCAATTTTTGGACGGCAATCAACGAGTATGGGGTTGGTAGCTCGAGCTTTAGTTGCGATCGGCACTTGAGCCGACTTCCAATAGATTATAAGTAAAGTAGAAATTGCAAAGTAGAAATTTCTCTAAGGCATGGAACATCTGGTAAGGAATAAAATTTTCTTTCCATAAATCTTTCATGCATACATGTTTTTCCATCGGGGCTCGAATAATCTACAAGGACACGATTCATTTGACCGTTTGGCCCTTTATAAAATTTTACCTATCGAGACTTGCTGATATGGAGTATTTTCCTTGAGAACATAACATCCGAGAGTGGTTACATCCAAGGGTGATGTCCCCCAGTATTCGAGGTTGATTGTAAAGAAGCCCCAGATACCGTTGAATTGTCCCCAAGTAGAAGAAATAATTGTTTCCTTATTAAAAACCTCATCGGAAAACCCCATTTGGGACAAAAATTAACTTAAGAGAAAAAGAGTGCAACGTGTGCTTTAAAACCTGAGGTCTTTGTGTTGAAGAATTTCTTGAAGTCTTCGATCGAACACCTGAAATTAGTTAGTATCAAATACAAATGAAAAAGGAGAAAATCATACCTTAGAGATAATATCGTTTGAGGAGTGATATGTTCCAATTATTTGGCAATTATTCATCGTTCATCGTTCTAAGTTTGTAAAACCCTTTTTCGATGATGTCGAGGACCTGGTAAGGTCCCTCCCAATTTGGACCGAGTGTTTCCTCATTTGGGTCTCGAGTGTTGATGGTGACTTTTCTCAGAATTAAGTCCCCTATTTTAAAGTGTCGAAGATTGGCTCTTAGATTGTAATATCTTTCAATTCGCTATTTTTGGGTGGCCATTTGAACAAGGGCGGCTTCCCATTTTTCGTCTAGCAATTCAATGCTTGTTTTCATAGCCCCGTGATTTGATTCTTCCATTGTGTATCGAAACCTGATGCTTGGTTCTCCGACTTCGATTTGGATCAGAGCTTCAGGATCATATACTAAGGAGAATGTCATTGCCCCTCGTTGTCCGATATGCCCAGAGGACATGGGGCAAAATTTCTCTTTATTTCCCCTTTGCGTCATTCAATCATTTCTTTAGGTTTTGAATGATCGTCTTATTTGTTGATTTGGCCTGTCCATTCCTACTAGGATGATATGGCATCGATAATATCCTTTTGATTTTGTGATCCTCGAGGAACTTCGTTATTTTACTACTGATAAATTATTTTTCATTGTCGCATACTATCTCGGTGGTATCCCGAATCAGCATATGATGTGATCCCATATGAAGTCTATAACTTCTTTCTCTTTGACTTTCTCAAAGCTTGCGCTTCAACCCACTTATAAAAATAGTCAGTCATAAATAAAATGAACTTAGCTTTACCTGGGGCAGTTGATAAATGGCCGATAATATCCATTCCCCATTTCATGAATGGCCATGGGGATAAGACTGAATGAAGCTGCTCCCCGGGATGGTGGATCATTGTATTGAGCCAATTATAATGTTAAATTATGAGTTCATATCTATCATTACAATTTTAATAGATTTTTTACATATAAAATTATACTCTACGTACATTGAAAAATCTAAGTTGGACATTGATCAACAAATTCTAGGTAGGTGTTTATAAAGGCTCCAGCAAACATGTTAATCAAACTAGGTTTTGCTAATATTGTATCTAGTGTGAATGAGTCACAACTACAGTGTGAATGAGTATAGTGTGAATGAGTCACATGTATATAGTGTGAATGAGTCACAACTACTATACCAAAAATTATGGCAGCCACCAAATAATAAATAAGACAATAAAGCAACAATATAAAGAACACCGGAATTTACGAAATTCGGCTAATTTTGCCTACTCCTCGGACATAACCAATATTTTATTCCACTCCAAATACAAGTGAAATAATACTAAAGAGAGAAGATACAAATGCCTTAAGAAGATAAGAAGGCAAATGAGAGGTGTATTTAAATCCTAAACATTAGGCCTTCTTTTATAGGGGAAAATCCCCCCAAATTCACTTCCCAACCGATGTGGGATGAAGTTTTTGTCAAACTTCAACAAATCTCCACCTTGACAAAAAATTCTACATCTTCAATTTTCTCTCTATAACAAATTTTGGTTGTGTCTTCATCTTCAATCTTCAGTGTTCAACAATGTCGATCAAATCCAAACAATGTTGAAATTTGACCGCAATCACCACCTTTGTTAGCATATCAGCAGGATTCTCCGTAGTATGAATTTTCTTCACCGTGACTCCACTTTCTTCTATGATTTCTCGTATGAAATGATACCGAACATCAATGTGCTTCGTCCTTGCATGATAAACTTGGTTCTTCGCTAATTGAATAGCACTTTGACTATCACAAAAAATTGTGATACCTTTTTGTTCAACACCAAGCTCCTTTAGCAATCCTTGAAGCCAAATTGCCTCCTTCACAGCCTCTGTAATAGCCATGTACTCTGCCTCTGTTGTAGACAAAGCAACTGTTGACTGCAAAGTAGACTTCCAACTAACCGGTGCCTTTGCAAAAGTAAACACATAACCAGTAGTTGATCTTCGTTTGTCCAGATCACCCGCAAAATCTGAGTCACAATATCCAACTACAGACTGATTGCCTTCCCGCTCAAAAACTAACCCGACATCTACAGTATTATGAATATACCGTAGAATCCACTTCACAGCTTGCCAATGCTCCTTTCCCGGATTATGCATATATCTGCTAATAACTCCAACAGCTTGTGAAATGTCAGGTCTCGTACATACCATTGCATACATCAAGCTACCAACAGCATTTGCGTATGGTACCTTTGACATATACTCTTGTTCAACTTCATCCAATGGCGACATAGTAGTACTTAGCTTAAAATGGGGAGCAAGTGGAGTACTAACTGGTTTAGTCTTGTCATCTATGCCAAAACGTTGTAGTACTCTCTTCAAATATTCTTTCTGAGATAAACAGAGTTTCTTTGAACGTCTATCTCTTATTATCTCCATGCCAAGAATTTTCTTCGCCTCACCCAGATCCTTCATCTCGAACTCTTTCTTCAGTTGAATCTTCAACTTATCAATTTCTTCCGAATTCTTGGAAGCTATCAACATATCATCAACATATAGGAGAAGATATATAAAGGAACCATTTTTAAGCCTGCGCAAATACACACAATGATCGTATTTGCTTCTCTTGTACCCTTGCTGCAACATAAACTTGTCAAATCGCTTGTACCATTGTCTAGAAGATTGTTTCAACCCGTACAATGATTTTTCAAGTTTGCACACCATATTTTCCTTACCAACAACTTTGAATCCTTCTGGCTGAGTCATGTAGATTTCCTCCTCCAAGTTTCCATGTAAAAACGCAGTTTTTACATCCATCTGAACTAGTTCCAAATCCAATTGTGCTACCAAAGCCAACATAATTCGAATGGAGGAATGTTTTACAACCGGAGAAAATACTTCATTGTAATCAATTCCCTCCTTTTGAGCATATCCTTTGGCCACCAATCTTGCTTTGTAGCGAACATCTACTTGGTTAGGAAACCCTTCCTTCTTTGCAAATACCCATTTGCACCCAATTGCTTTCTTTCCCTTCGGGAGATTGGCCAATCTCCATGTATGATTCTGATGAAGGGAATGTATTTCATCATTTATGGCAATCCTCCACTTATCTTCTTCTGAACTTTGGACCGCATCTTTATAAGTGGTGGGAACATCATCAGTTGCAATTGCGGTTGCACAAGCAACCATCTCTATGAGACGAACAGGTTTCATTATTTTTCTTTTTGGCCTGCTGATTGCTATTAATTCAAGTTGTTGTTGAGGTTCCCGAGTTGGAATCTCCTCTACTGGCTCTCCTTCCAGAGGATAATCTTCATTTGTTTCCTCCTATGCTTCTTGTGTAGGAAAAATAAATTTTCCCTCAAACTCCACCTGCTTAGAAGCACCATCATCTTGTTTGGTATCTTCATTTGTTACCTTGTTTACCATGGATGATTCATCGAAGGTAACATCCCTGCTGAATATTACTTTCTTTGTCATAGGACACCATAAGCGATGTCCTTTGACTCCATAAGTAATCCCCATAAAAATAGCCTTCTTTGCCCTTGGATCCAATTTTGACTCCGTCACATGATAATATGCAATTGAGCCAAATACGTGCAAAGAGTCATAATCTACAGCAGGCTTTCCATACCATTTTTCAAATGGTGTCTTGCCATCAATAGCAGCAGATGGTAAGCGATTAATGAGGTGGCATGCATATGTAATTGCCTCAGCCCAAAATTCTTTGCCCAAGCCAGCATTGGACAGCATACACCGTACCTTCTCCAACAAGGTCCGGTTCATGCGTTCTGCCACTCCATTCTGTTGTGGTGTATGTCTGACAGTGAAGTGTCGGACGATGCCATCATTTTCACAGACCTTATTGAAATGATCATTTTTGTATTCACCTCCATTGTCTGTGCGAATACACTTGATCCTCCCGCCCGTTTGATTCTCCACCATCGTCTTCCATTTGAGAAAAATTCCCAGCACTTCATCTTTGCTCTTCATTGCATACACCCATACTCTTCGGGAAAAATCATCAACAAAGGTCACAAAATAGTGCTTCCCACCCAATGAAGGTGTTTTGGAAGGACCCCAAACGTCAGAGTGTACATAATCCAAAATACCTTTAGTATTATGGATTGTTGTACCAAATTTAACCCTTGTCTGTTTCCCTTTGACACAATGCTCGCAAAACTCCAAATTGCAAGCCTTTAACCCTTTCAACAATCCTTGATCTAATAGAATTTTCAAGGATTTTCCTCCAGCATGTCCCAAGCGCATGTGTCATAGCCTGGTTGCTTGTGCCTCTTTGTTGTCACTGGACGTCACTATCGCTGTCCCAATAACCGTACTACCGAGATAACGGTACATGTTATTGTTCTTCCGATTGGCCTTCATTACCACTAGTGCACCGGAGCATACTCTCATCACACCGTTTTCTGCAATAATTTTGAACCCTTTTGATTCCAGGGCTCCCACAGAGATGAGATTTTTCTTCAAACCCGGTACATATCGAACATCTGTTAATGTTCTGATCATTCCATCATGGTTCCTTAATCGTATTGAACCAATTCCATATGAGGTAAGAGGGCTGTTATCCGCTGTTTGGACGACTCCATATTCTCCTTCTTGAAAGTCCACAAACCAATCCTCGTTGGGACACATATGATAGCTACAAGCCGAGTCCATCAACCATATGTCTGATGACGTTGACGACTCCGTCGTAACTAATGAGAAATCCGAATCATCACAATCAGCTACATTTGAATCCATAATGGCCTTTTCATTGTTATGTTTGGCCTTATTATTCAACTTCGGATAGTCTTTCTTCCAGTGCCCCTTTTCTCGACAAAAGACACATTCATCTTTCCTGGGTTTAGATCTTGACTTAGATCTTCCTTTTCTTGTCCTCGTTTGATTTTGAGGACGACCCCTCACGAACAGTGCTTCTCCTTCTCCGCCTTTCTGGTTTTCTCGCTTTCTTTGTTCATAGCTGTACAAAGCCGAACAAACTTCTCGGAGAGAAACTTCGTCATTTCCATGGAGTAGAGTAGTTTCAAGGTGCTCGTACTCGTCAGGAAGTGACGCCAACAACATCAAGGCCAAGTCACCATCATCATAAGTTGTATCCATATTTTGCAAATCCGTGACCAACTTATTGAAACTGGTGACATGTTCATTCATCGTGGTACCAGGAACATAGGTGAAGTGAAACAGTCTCTTCTTCATGTACAATTTATTTTGACTGTTTTTCTTCAAAAATTTATCCTCCAGTGCTTTCCATAATTTACTTGCAGAAATTTCCTTTGTGTATGGATATTTTCGCTCTCTAGCAAGGTAGGATCGAATGGTACCGCAAGCAACACGGTTGATAATTCTCCAATCTTCTTCTCCAATACCGTCTGCTCTTTTTTCTTCAATAGCAAGATCTAGCCCTTGCTGAAAAAGGACATCTAGAACCTCGCCTTGCCACATCCCAAAATGTCCGGACCCGTCAAAAATTTCTACCGCAAATTTCGCATTTGACACAATTCTTGTCATAAGCGAAGATGCCAACGATGACGTATTGCTGACACTTGATGTAGATTCTTCTTGTTTATTGTCTCCCATCTTTGACATAAATATTATTTAATAGCCGACGACACAAATCAAAATTATTTCCTTTCTGATGTGGAAGATCAGACTAAGCTGCAACCACAGAGCATACCGAGAAAGAACCTTGACTCAGTTACCAAGATAAATCTTTTCTGATGTGGAAGATCAGACTACGCTGCAACCACAGAGCATACCGAGATAATACCTTGGCTCTGATACCAATTGTTGCGGAAGCCAAATGTATATAGTGTGAATGAGTCACAACTATTATACCAAAAATTATGGCAGCCACCAAATAATAAATAAGACAATAAAGCAACAATATAAAGAACACCAGAATTTACGAGGTTCGGCTAATTTTGCCTACTCCTCGGACACAACCAATATTTTATTCCACTCCAAATACAAGTGAAATAATACTAAAGAGAGAAGATACAAATGCCTTAAGAAGATAAGAAGGCAAATGAGAGGTGTATTTAAATCCTAAACATTAGGCCTTCTTTTATAGGGGAAAATCCCCCCAAATTCACTTCCCAACCGATGTGGGATGAAGTTTTTGTCAAACTTCAACAGTATCAAGTCTTACAAAAGCTATTTTTGGAATTTCATTTATTAGACCATGCGCCTTTAGAAAACTGAAGTATAATAGTTGTTCAAATCTGAAACAATCATTCCAACTAGCTCCTAGCTTTTTGAGCTGATTTCACAACCTCGGTGAAGTCTCCACCTAAAATCCAAGGACAAGTATATAATTCTGAAATTGAAACATAATTGTAGTCTGCTGAATTATTGGTGACTTGATTGTTATGGGATCTTGTTTTCTGATTAATTTATGTTTTGAAGTCAAATCTTATACTACGCTGTTAATAACAAGAATACCGGGGACAGACTTAAAGCTTCTTCTAAAGAATATTCCATAAGTTCTCCTTACCCTTTAAAGTAAAACACCCACTTTGCCTAAACATAGTGTTAGCCTAAAAAATAATATTAGAAATAGTTTTGTTGGTTTTTATAAAGATGGGGCTGCAAAATATTAAAAATATTGATCGAAAAATTCTCTCAATTATTTTATTAAGCATAACAAGGCTTTAAATAGCCAATTTAAGAACATAATCTGCAGAAAAATCTGTATAACAAGAATTCAAAAAAACTAAAATATCTCAACAAACCTAAAAAATCTAACTGAAATTTAAATTCAAAAAAGTAGATTTATCTTAAAATTAAGCTAACTTATTATGGTAAAAAAATGCAACAAAACTGAAGCAAATCATCAACACTCCTCCTTTGCTTCAGTTGCTCTAAAACAATTGCTCCTCCTCAATTACTGCTTCTGATGTTTGTGCTTGAGGATTGTGTTGAGCATACTTGAACTTACACACTTTTGTAACATGCTCTGTTTGTTTGCAAATACCACATACTGCATCATGTCTCCACCAACAAAAATTTTCTAGGTGTGTTTTCTTTTTGTAGTATTTGCAAAGAGGATAATTAACCTTTTCTTTTTTGTTTTGTGCATAAAAAGCACCTTCATCAATCATTTCTTGTCTAAATGCTCTTCTTTGTTCTTGTGCTTGAAGAACACTTATTAATTCTGCAACAGAGATGGTAGAGAGATCTTTAGACTCTTCTAGAGAGGAAATTTTGGATTCAAATCTCTTTGGAACCGTCACAAGAATTTTTTCAACTATTGTGTCATTTTTAAAATCCTCGCCAAGCAACCTGATTCTATCACTACAAGAAAAAGACTTTTTAGGGACCAACATTTAGCGACGAGGTATGAATGTGGTCCTTAGAAGTACACTAGTAAGGACCAAAATACCGCTGGTCCTTAAATCTCTCTATTTTTTAATTAAAATATTAAATAGAAATATTTTTTTTAGAATGTACGGTCCTTAATTATAAAAAATTACCGGGAGAAAGTGGCGCCATACCTAAATTGGAATAAAAACAATAAAATTAACCTAAAAACTCTAACTTTTATCAATCCTAAATCTACCGTCAAGTCTCATCTCCTCACTCCTCATAGAAGTAAAAACCCTAAATCCCTTAAATTTTCATACTTCTCTCAAAGGCATTTTCTTGGTATGTTAAGAACAAATTTTCTTGGTATGTTAAGGAACATTTTTCTTTTATTTGTCTTACGATAGGTTTGCTAAGCTCATATTTTGCAGGTTTGGGGAAAATATCAAGTTGAAAAACTGCTACCCATCTCACCACAAGTAAGCACACTTTCTTTTTCTATATATCTTCTTGGGTTAACCTTCTGTTATTATTTCTCAACTACCCAATTTTGCAGGTTTGTGAAATCTTTATTTTTTATTTTTTTTGTTGGTAGAAATTGATTATTAGTCAGCAAATATTTTTGCAATCAATTTCTTTTCTAGATTATATTTGCTTGGGTGTCCCTTTGTGGTTTTTTCCCCTCAAATGTGTTCTTCCTCTGCTATATTCTCTGTTCTTATATTTGAAACTTATACTTAGAAGAATTTTTGGTTTTATTTAAGTTGGAGTAAGGATTTGTCTGCGATTGTTTATGTTCTATAAATTTTTTGATCTTTACTTCATTTTGTTTAGATTGTTTGTGAGTGTATTTATATGTTTTAGTCCATTTTTAGTAGGAATTTAGGAGTATTAGATTTTAGGAATTTGAATACAATACCTGATGCCTAGTGTTGTGCTTCTCTTTTAAGTAGAATGTTGCGTTCTATGTTGTTGTAAAGCTATCCTAGATGAAAAGTTTTATTGTTGTTGCAAATGACATTATTAGTACTCTTGCAACTAGTGTATTACTTGGCTTAAAAGTTGTGTTTTAGCTGCAACTAATAGTGAGACTGCTGCAACTAGTCTCAACTAGTAAATATCACTATTACATTATGTAAGACTTCTCTTAATGGGCGAACATCTAATAATTAGACTACGACAACTAGTAAGATCATCTTAATGTAATTAGCAGTTGTTGGCTTACATTTTTGTTTTAGCTTTTCACTATAAGTGCTATGTTAAATTTTTGGTCTTTATTGGATTGAAGAGGTACATATTGCTTAATGTGTTAGTAAGTTTAAAAAACTTGTTTAATGTAATATTTAGCTAGTTTTTCTCGACTTCTCTAGCTTTTAGTAAACTAGTTTTGAATGCATTGGTTTACTTTTAGAATTTTTATTGTATTCAACTTCTGGAGTATTTGTGGATAACCAAACAAAGTGAGAACTAGAAACTTTATTTTCTATCAACCCTATTTTAGTTTTAATTTTGTAAATTCAGTTAATAATTGTTAATTCTAGCTAAATGTTCTTATAGGAATGTACTCCTAATGGACCAGAGAAATTGTTAAGGGGTAATAAGTACACTAGTTGATGAGTGTTAAATAGAAAAATTGTGTGTTATGTCTATTTTGACAATTAATTTGTATCTTATCTCACTAGTGATATACTTTTAGTTTTAGTTTCTTTAATGTATTAATTTTTCTGGATAATTAATATTAACTTCTTGTGGCTCATGACACTTTGTTTCTTACAGAAATCTATATTACAATAATATAATTTTTCCTAAAAGGTTATGTGCATCTTACGGTGCTTTCATTATCCTATATTTATTTCCTAATTTGATTCACATGTAACCTCCAAGGTTATGGCACCTAGTAAGCAATGGATGCAACTTGTTGATAATCGACTTGGTGAAGCCAAATTCAAGAATTGGTGCAGTCTGAACCACCTCTTCTAATATAGAGATAGTGGAAAAGTGCTTTGGACCTCAAACTCGTAGTCATGTATTTGGTTTTGAGGGTGGAGTAAAAGCAAAAGACTTAAAAGATGGTGGTTCCTCGAAGGACGAATTAAGATCCGAGTTATGTTCGGCTCTAGAGCAAAACGAGTCTTGAGCCAATAGTCTAATGTCCACCCTCTGGTGACTCAACACGTTAATGTCCAGCCTTCGGCATCACCATATCAAGAGAATGACCAATATTGATGAACATACCAAGTTAGTAACAACTTACTCATTTCGAATATCATTTAGTTAGTAAATATTTAAATGCAACACCTAATGTCTAGCATCGTGCTTCTCGTTTAAGTAGATTGATGTGTTCTATCTTGTTGTAATTATCCTAGATGAAATGTTATATTGCTGCAACTAGTAAAATCCCTCTTGTCTTTTAAATTTTCACTGTAAGTGCTATATTGAATTTTTGGTCTTTTTTTGGATTGAAGAGGTATAAATTGCTTAATGTGTTAGTAAGTTTCATGCTACTATAACGGCTAAAGAATAGCTTTTTAAAGCTGAAAAATCTCCCAGTAGTATTCCATTCAACTTGTTGATCAATGAGTTGAATCAACAAGGAATACCATTGACAACAAAATGCAGCTCAAACCCCATCCATGAAGATTCTTAAATCCCGCACCAATTAATTTTTCTTAATTTCAATTTCCCCCATGCTCACCCAGCGTGTGTTACCAAAGAGTTCCATCAAATTGACGTGGAATGAAAATAGGTCAATTCCACCATATGAAAATAATATGGATGGAGAAAATCTGCCTCACCAGAAGATGAGTCCAATACATATATTTAAAGAATGCTTGTTTTACAACATTTACTGGTGGAAATTTCTTTTTCTAATTGATATAAAAGCCTTTGTGAAGTCAATAGAGTTCATGGACTATTTACATGTAAAAAATATTTGTGGAGGCATTGGAGTTCATCAATTTATTTGTATGGTGTTGCACTGAAAAGTGAGCTGGTATGTATGGTGTTACTTGTTACTTGTATGGTGTTGTATTGATTTTGTTTTTGCTGTGAGCTTTTCCATGAATGTCTGAGTGGCAACAATTTATTGAGAGAATTGATATAGTCGACCTTAAGTTGTTTGGAATTAAGGCTTAGTCTATTATTGATGGCGAGCTCTGTACTAAAGAGCTTTCTCGTATATTTTTTATGTTGTATATAACAATTGTTGCAATTAGTGATTTCATCTGCTGATACTTCAAGAAAATAAAGATATGCTATAGCTTCCTCCCCGTTGCAATGCTCCCATTTTTTCATATTTAGTGATACAAGAAACATCCACCAATTACTGTGATAAGAGCTTATGATATGTTATCCGCAAGTGCATCATTTCTGCATGAATACCTACCAAGCATAAAAGCTATCAAACTTCATTAAAAATAAAATATTTCCTTATAGCATTACTGCTTGATATTTCAGATGTGTCTTGTGTACATATACACTATTGTTTAGATTTTCATTAAGCACATGTAAACTATTGTCTAGATGTTCAATTTGAAATAAAATTTGTGGTTCTTGGTTGAGGATTATCTTTCTAGGTTTGCATAAATGCTACGACGGTTATATAACACAGTTTTTCTAATTTATTTTTGTTTATATTCATGCAGCCTCGTTTACATTGCTATTTTATTTTTGAAGTGTATATATATATCACAATTGGTGAATTTGCATACCTTTTCAGGTAAAAGGTCAAATTATTAATAGAGTAAAATTGAAACAATTATTCAATATAATTTTCTAGTGATCTTTATAATTTCTTATTAAAGGAATTTTTGTTGAATATTTTTACAGGTTTTGGAGGCTCTCAACATGCAGATTTTGAAGACATACAATCAGTAGACTTTTCCTTTGCTAGGAATGTTGGACAAAATATCATATTAAGTTTAGGGATATTTGCTAGAAGTACTTTTGCTAAAGGGGTGTCCAAAATATATTTCACCATGTTTGTACAATGCTACTAATTTTTTGTCAGTAATTATTATATATGAAACCATATCTTTCATTATTTTTTTGTGATTAAATTTTCTATTTGCAATAAAGACCATATTTCTGGTCCCTAAAAGTATTTAAGGACCACATTCCAACTAGTCATTAATACCTTTCAAGGACCAGTATTAATCTGGTCGCCAAATACATTTAGGGACCAGATGTCAAACTCATCGTTAATAACCTTTAACGACGGAGGATCTAGCGACCGGTGACGACCAGTTTTAACTGGTCGCTATAGCTATTTTAGGACCAGAAATAAGCTTTTAGGGACCATTATTCTCGTCCCTAGAAGTCATTTTTCTTGTAGTGTATTAACAATAGAGGAAATCGGATCAGAATACCTAGTGATAGTCTCATTTTCTTGCATCCTAAGAGATTCAAAATCCCTTTTCAAATTTAAATATGCATTTGCCTAACTCGATCACTTCCTTGGTACTCCTTGTTAAGCTTTTCCCAAGCTTCTTTTGCTGTCTCACATTCAATGATTTTAGAAAAAAAATGAATCTGCAACTGAATTTTGAATCATAGTTTTTGCTTTGTATTTTTTGGTTTTCTCTCCTGAATGATTTTTAATTTGGGCAAGAGTAGGATTTGTAGGGAGTGGTTGCAATGGTCAATCTTCCATTACAACTTCTGATAAATCATGACCAAATCTGATAGTTTTCACCGGTGAAAGTTTGTGGGGCATTCAAAGAGAGACTGCTTGCCATGTTTGAAAATAAGTTTAAAATTGATATTGGTTAAAAATGATTTGAAAATGGTTTTCTTTTTTGAAGAACTCACAGATCCTGTAAGATCAATGAGGCTATGATACTACTGTTGGTTTTTAAAAAGATGGGGCAGCAAAAATATTAAAAGTATTGATTGAAAAAGTCTCTCATTTATTTTATTAAGGCTTTAAATAGCCAATTTAAGAACATAATCTGCAGAAAAATCTGCATAACAAGAATTCAAAAAAACTAAAATATCTCAACAAACCTAAAAAATCTAACAAGAAATTTAAATTCAAAAAAATAAATTTATCTTAAAATTAAACTAACTTATTATGCTAAAAAAATGCAACAGAACTAAAGCAAATCATCAACAAGTTGAGACAACTGGTTAAACAGACCTAAAAGTAAACAGCTTATTAAACTATGTTAAAAAATACG
>JASVEL010009852.1:0-152870 GCA_032618575.1 Nicotiana noctiflora
GGTGCTCCCGAAGCCTGTTCCACGCCTTTCCCAATCTTTCGTCAGGTCTGGAGTAAGAGGACATCCGACGACAAAGATTCCCGGTCCTATGGTTGGGCCAGACGAAGAGTTCTTAAGAAAGTTCGAGAACCTATTCGCAGATGTATGTATGCTCGAGGATGGTGAAGGATCCAGCCATGCCGAGATACAGTTTGTCGGACCGAAAGCAAAACTGAATAATTGGAAGGCTAATCCTCTCCCTGTCCGGAAGGAGTCTTGGTAGTTTGTTTTGGATTGTTTTCTTTCGAAATTTCATGTTGGGGGTGGTCCCCGGAGTAAAATCCGTTTGTTTTAGTTCATTTTTTGAGTTTGCAAGTTTGTCTTTCCTTGTACTGTTCCCATTAATGAAATTTTGTTCCTTTCGCGTCTAATTTTGTTTATTTTCCTTCTTTTTACTTTTCTGAACAGCCTTCTTTCAACTGATCTTAATGATATGGCGTGCTTAAAGATTAATCAACCCAGTCTAGAAAGTCAATCGGGTTTGGAAATAATAACACATGAAATAAGAAGTGACGAGAGTGAATCGGAATACGGCGATGATGAAGCCGCAGAAGAAATCGGTGAAGAATTAAGTCACTTCGAGGAAAAACCCAAACCAAATTTAAATGATACTGAGGCTGTTAATCTGGGGGACACAGATGACGTCAAAGAAACCAGAATAAGTGTCCATATTGAACCCAACCTGAGAGAAGAGTTGATCAAAACACTCATGGAGTTTAAAGACATTTTCGCATGGTCGTACGACGACATGCCAGGACTCAGCACTGATCTAGTGGTTCATAAATTACCCACCGATCCGGCATATCCTCCCGTCAAGCAAAAACTGCGGAAATTCAAGACGGAGATGAGTGTGAAGATTAAGGAGGAAGTAACCAAGCAGTTGCAGGCGAAAGTCATTCGTGTCACTCGATACCCCGAATGGTTGGCTAACGTAGTACCGGTGCCAAAGAAAGACGGAAAGATCAGAGTATGCGTGGACTACCGCAATCTCAACAAGGCGAGTCCTAAGGATAATTGCCCGCTTCCCAATATCCATATCCTGATTGATAATTGCGCTGGACGCGAAATCGGATCCTTTGTGGACTGTTATGCGGGATATCATCAGATCTTGATGGATGAAGAGGACGCAGAAAAGACGGCTTTTATCACACCGTGGGGGACTTATTGCTACCGGGTGATGCCATTCGGTTTGAAGAACGCATGGGCAACATACATGAGGGCGATGACTACGGTATTCCATGACATGATACACAAGGAGATTGAGGTGTACGTGGATGATGTGATCATAAAATCTAGACGTCAAGAAGACTATGTGGCCGACCTCGGGAAGTTCTTTCAAAGACTTCGAAGGTACGACATCAAGCTCAATCCGGCCAAATGCGCATTCGGAGTTCCATCGGGAAAGTTGCTAGGATTCATCGTCAACCGACGGGGCATTGAGTTGGACCCATCCAAAATCAAGTCCATTCAGAGAGCTACCCCCGCCAAAGAATAAAACAGAGGTAATGAGTCCGTTGGGAAGGTTAAATTACATCGGTAGGTTTATTGCTCAGCTTACGACAACTTGTGAACCCATATTCCGTCCGTTGAAGAAAGACGCTCGCGATAGAATGGACGACGGAATGTCGTGAAGCGTTTGACCAAATCAAAGGGTATCCGTCAAATCCACCCGTACTAGTTCCGCCTGAACCGGGTAGACCCCTGATTCTTTATCCGACGGTTTTGGAGAATTCGTTCGGCTGCGTACTGGGGCAGCATGATCTTACCGGCAGGAAGGAACGGGCCATTTACTACCTCGGTAAGAAGTTCACAGTCCACGAGGTCAAGTACACTCATCTAGAAAAGACATGTCGCGCTTTGACTTGGGTAGCCCAAAAGTTGAAACATTATTTGTCTTCTTACACCACTTACCTCATTTCGCATTTGGATCCGTTGAAGTATATTTTCCAGAAACCTATGCCTAGAGGGAGATTGGCAAAATGGCAAATATTACTTACAGAGTTAGACATCATATACGTGACAAGGACGGCTATGAAAACTCAAGCCCTAGCCGATCACTTAGCTGAGAATCCTGTTGATAACGGATACGAACCTCTGAGGACGTATTTTCCAGACGAGGAAGTACTACAAATTGATGGGTTGGAATAGACCGAGGATCCAGGGTGGAAGCTTTTCTTCGACGGAGCGGCAAACGCCAAAGGAGTCGGAGTAGGGGATGTGCTCATCTCTGAAACAGGACATCATTATCCTGTTACTGCTCAACTGCGTTTTCATTGTACCAATAATATGGCCGAGTACGAGGCATGTATCTTGGGGTTGCGATTAGCGGTGGACATGGATGTACGGGACGTCTTGGTCTTGGGGGACTCGGACCTCTTGGTACATCAGATTCAGGGAGAATGGGAAACCAGAGATTTAAAGCTTATCCCATATCGTCAGTGTTTGCATGATTTGACCAAACGCTTTCGATCGGTAGAATTCGGGCACATCCCAAGGATGCATAATGAGGTTGCCGATGCTCTAGCTACTTTAGCATCAATGCTACAACACCCGGACAAGGTTCGTGTCGATCCGTTACATATCCAGGTTCGGAATCAACATGCTTATTGTAATACGATAGAAGAAGAGATGGATGGTGAGCCATGGTTTCATGATGTCAAAGAGTACCTCAGGTTAGGAATATACCCAGAGCAGGCAACTGGAGATCAAAAGAGAGCTATTCGGCGTTTGGCGAACGGATTTTTCCTTAGTGGAGGGGTACTGTACAAAAGAACCCTAGATTTGGGATTATTAAGATGCATAGATGCGAGTCAAGCCACAACAGTGATGACAGATATACATTCCGGAATTTGTGGACCACACATGAGCGGGTATGTATTGGCAAAGAAGATTCTTCGAGCAGGATATTACTGGCTCACTATGGAGCGTGATTGTATAAGTTTCGTGCGAAGATGCCATCGGTGTCAGATACACGGAGATTTGATTCATTCTCCACCGACCGAATTGCATACAATGTCGGCACCATGGCCGTTTGTTGCGTGGGGTATGGATGTTATTGGACCTATAGAACCTGCAGCTTCCAATGGTCATAGGTTCATTCCGGTAACGATCGACTACTTTACCAAGTGGGTGGAGGCCAAAACCTTCAAATCAGTAACCAAGAAGGCTGTGGTAGACTTCGTACATTCCCACATCATCTGCAGGTTTGGAATTCCAAAGATAATCATCACAGATAACGGTGCAAATCTTAACAGCGGATTGATGAAAGAGGTATGTCAACAGTTCAAGATTGCACACCGAAATTCCACACCATATCGTCCCAAAGCAAATGGTGCGGTGGAGGCAGCAAACAAGAATATAAAGAAGATATTGAGGAAGATGGTAGAAGGGTCTAGGCAGTGGCATGAAAAGTTACCATTTGCGCTGTTGGGTTATCGCACTACCGTCCGGACTTCGGTAGGTGCAACTCCTTACTTGTTGGTATACGGGACTGAAGCAGTAATACCCGCAGAAGTTGAAATTCCATCCCTCCGAATTGTCACTGAAGCTGAGATCGACGATGATGAATGGGTCAAAACCCGATTAGAACAATTGAGCTTGATCGACGAAAAGAGATTGATAGCAGTATGTCATGGCCAATTGTATCAAAAAAGAATGGCAAGAGCATATAACAAGAAGGTGCGTCCCAGGAAATTTGAAGTGGGACAACATGTGTTGAAGAGAGTTCTACCACATCAGGCCGAAGCGAAAGGCAAGTTCGCTCCAAATTGGCAAGGACCGTTTGTTGTGACTAGGGTATTATCCAACGGCGCGCTATGTCTAACTGATATTGAGGGAAGATGCACTGATATGGCTATCAATTCCGATGCGGTCAAGAGATATTATGTGTAATTCTTTAATGTATTGTCAACGATTGGTTTCGGTTGTGTGTATGTTGGCATTTTTCGGAGGATGAAATGACAGAGGCAATTTTTCTGCTACCCAAACACTTTAACCTTTGCTTTCCCCCTTTGAGCCTTAATAATTCTTTCATATACCCTCTTTCGGAATCACCAAGGAAGATGTGTAACAAAAGGAAAAAAAAGGAAACAAAGAAAAGACACAAGAAAAGTGAACTACGTTCGACCTGATTCCTCAAGAAGGATACGTAGGCGCCACACGGCTCGATCATAATAAAATAAAATTCAAAAGTTCCCCAAGCAACAAAACTGGGGCAGAAGTCATTGTTTCATTTGGAAAAATGGTGTGGATTCCGAAAGTTGTAATGAGCTAACCGTCGAGGTTAAACCCCTTTTCTTCAACCTCACGCACAAAACCACATTAATGACCGAAAAAGACCTCTCGATCAGTATTCGAGGAATGCCAACTCATGCGAATGAAAGCCAAAAGTGACATCCCGACCCTCGATTGAATCCAGGATGCACAAGCCGAAAAGGGATAATGCTCTAGAGGGAATCTCATGGGTGATACCCCACCGCAGGGAAAGAAAGCGTAAATGAGAGAGCCTTAACGGTGAAAACCCTCGCGGGCACCTTAAGGCAAAGAAAGTTGAGAGAAATAAAATGAGAGAGTCTTATGGTGAAAACCTTTACGGGCACCCTAAGGCGATGGGAGATAGAGAAATGAGAGAATCTCATTAGTGAAAACCCTTCAAAGGGCACTATGAGGTGACGAGGCAAGATGATTACAAGATGTCTGCATGAGACAAGGTTTGGACATTCGTTTATTCCTAGCAAAAATACGGCCATCAGAAAGTGATTGACATGAATAGACCGGGTAGATTAATCTCAAAGGCGCGGCATAACCGTTGAATTAGTCACACATTCAGATAAGTTTTCCTATTTTTGAGTTCAGAAAAGTTTTCCTTTTCTTTTGTCATTTGCGGTCAGCATTCTTTTTCTTTTCTTTCATTTTCGAAAATTGATTTTTCAAAGATTACTACCAAGTCTCCCAAAGCAGTATAATGAAAATGAATAGGCGTGGAACGAGGCAATAAGGCAGAAGTCGTTCCGATAGTAAGATTGGAACGACAGGTTGATTGGAAGGTTCGCAGGAATTATGGAGTATGATGGACACACGTGGCACGTCCGGAAGATGAATTCACGCAACAGATCACCGGCTAAAAAGAGTCGGATCAAACCAAAGATTGGAATGAAAGGGAGAGATGAGAAACCATCTGTGGAAAGAGCATCATCCCCAGCAAGCGCTAACGTCGTCCCCAAAGTTCGAGGGAGGCCAAACCGCTGAAAGAGAAAAGAAAATGGCCCCAACAAGAGTGGCACGACCACTCACTGCGTTTTGAAACTAACAATTTTTCTTTGATTTAAAGCAGGAAAGGAGGGTTCATCGGTGGAAAAGCATACCACCTAGAAGTGTATCAAACTGGGGCAGAAAATTTTCTCCTGTTGCGAAAATTTTCTTGAGAGCAGATACCCAGTAGATAAGGATAGAAAGCAACATAAGATTTTGGGAAATACCCGTTCCGAGCAGAATAGTTTTGACAGAGGCCCGACAAGGCAAGGAAGTGATCTTTGAGCCGGTATCATCCCCAACAATTGTTGGGAAAATGAAACACCGACTTCGAGATTCCCGCGGCAGCATTATATCCCATAAGTTTTCAAAGAAGTAGAGGTGTGAGTCCAAGAGGAGGAATGGGAAGAAGGAAGAGGAAAAGGGTTCCCCCGCCAGGGTAATCTACAGTTAATGACATTTCAACCCCCGGCGAGCCCGAGAGAGAATGAGAGGTGAAGGAAATAAAGAATACATCCCCAGCAGCATCATCACTAGCAGGTAAATAGGCAGTTCCGAAGATATCTCCAACAGCCAAAGGAAAAGTAGCACGGCTCGAGGGGAAGGCAATTCCAAGACAAGATAATTCAGAAGAGAAGGTGGCCCAAGAGGCAATACAAGAAGAAGAAAATGGTACAAAAGGCAAAGGAAGGTAATCAGGATAGGATGAAATTAGTGAAGCGGTAGTTGAAGTCAGGGAGCCCGCCTGTGGAGAATGGAGTGGCGATTTTATTTTTGAAGCGATAGTTGAAGTCGGGGAGCCCGCCCGGAGAATGGAGTGGCGATTTATTTTGAAGTTGTAGTTGAAGTCGGGGAGCCCGCCCGGAGAATGGAGTGGCGATTTATTTTGAAGTTGTAGTTGAAGTCGGGGAGCCCGCCCGGAGAATGGAGTGGCGATTTTATTTTTGAAGTTGTAGTTGAAGTCAGGGAGCCCGCCTGGAGAATGGAGTGGCGATTTTATTTTTGAAGCGATAGTTGAAGTCAGGGAGCCCGCCTGGAGAACGGAGTGGCGATTTATTTTGAAGTTGTAGTTGAAGTCAGGGTGAGCCCGCCCGGAGAATGGAGTGGCGATTTTATTTTTGAAGTTGTAGTTGAAGTCAGGGAGCCCGCCCGGAGAATGGAGTGGCGATTTATTTTGAAGTTGTAGTTGAAGTCGGGGAGCCCGCCCGGAGAATGGAGTGGCGATTTTATTTTTGAAGTTGTAGTTGAAGTCAGGGAGCCCGCCCGGAGAATGGAGTGGCGATTTATTTTGAAGTTGTAGTTGAAGTCGGGGAGCCCGCCCGAAGAATGGAGTGGCGATTTTATTTTGAAGTTATAGTTGAAGTCAGGGAGCCCGCCTGAAGAATGGAGTGGCGATTTTATTTTGAAGTAGTAGTCGAAGTCAGGGAGCCCGCCTGGAGAATGGAGTGGCGATTTTATTTTGAAGTTGTAGTTGAAGTCAGGGAGCCCGCCTGGAGAATGGAGTGGCGATTTTATTTTTTGAAGCAATAGTTGAAGTCAGGGAGCCCGCCCGGAGAATGGAGTGGCGATTTATTTTGAAGTTGTAGTTGAAGTCAGGGAGCCCGCCTGGAGAATGCAGTGGCGATTTTATTTTTGAAGTTGTAGTTGAAGTCAGGGAGCCCGCCCGGAGAATGGAGTGGCGATTTATTTTGAAGTTGTAGTTGAAGTCGGGGAGCCCGCCCGGAGAATGGAGTGGCGATTTTATTTTTGAAGTTGTAGTTGAAGTCAGGGGAGTCCGCCTGGAGAATGGAGTGGCGATTTATTTTGAAGTTGTAGTTGAAGTCAGGGAGCCCGCCTGGAGAATGGAGTGGAGATTTTATTTTGAAGTAGTAGTTGAAGTCAGGGAGCCCGCCTGAAGAATGGAGTGGCGATTTTATTGTGAAGTTGTAGTTGAAGTCAGGGAGCCCGCCTGAAGAATGGGGTGGCGATTTTATTTTGAAGTAGTAGTTGAAGTCAGGGAGCCCGCCTGGAGAATGGAGTGGCGATTTTATTTTGAAGTTGTAATTGGAGTTAGGGAGCCCGCCTGAAGAATGGAGTGGCGAGTTATTTTTAATTTGGTTGAGGAAAGCGGTTGAATGTAACAGAAATCTCCAGCATGAATCCAAGTTCGTAAGCAGAAGAAGGCAACAAGGATCAGAAAAGATAGATTCAGATTGCAAGGGAGAATAGTTCGAAGATCACAAAGGAGGAACCAATGGTCGGAGTTCGGCAATCAAGATAGGTCGAAATAACAATTGGCAGAAGAGAAGAAGCATCAGAAGGAATATCAAGTCAGACAGAGTAGCAAGGAACATGACAAACTCAAGTTAAAAAGGACATATAAGAATTTGTAGCACTGTAACTTAGTCTAGCTTCTTATTTTTGTTTCGCACGATGTAATAAGGAGATCAGTTGTGCGGTGGTGGCAGCAACAGCAACAACAGTAACAGCAAGATCACAGCCCATGGTAGTCCCGACTACCAAAACTTCTCGAACTACATTGACCTGATTCCTGTTTAGCCCAGGATATGTAGGAGACCTTCTGAAGCAAAGGTTCGGTCAAACTTTTCCATGCTTCATACGGAGTGCTCAAACGGGCAAAAATCGTTCGTATCCGCTCACTTATCTTTGCACGAAAACTCTTCGGGTTTCCACGCAAAGAGGGGCAGCTGTGAGCACGTGATTTTTGCCTCACACGAATTACTCCTAAAAAAATTCAAAATTAAATATTGTTGTGTTACTCGCAATTTCTATAGATTTTTATGTTATTTTTCTTTTGTTGTTTGCATTTGTGTGTGCGTGTTTATTTGTTTCAATTAACAAAAATTCAAAAAAAAATATATATATATGTCACATTTGCATCTAGGATTTAGTACTACAAGTAGGAGTAATTAAGTTTGTCGTACAAATCACAAAATATGTACTTGGCATTGTTTAGCATTTAAGATCTAGTTGTGTGATTTTATTCTGAATTGGTGCTTAATTATATGTGATATTTATTAGTATGAGTTAATTGGTATTTTAAGTTAATTTTTCAATGTGACTTAGGAATTTTGGTAATTAGGAATTAAAAAGAAAAATGAAAGAACAAGAAGAAAAAAAATGAAAATAGAATACAAAGAAATCAGGAACTGGGCCGTTTCGCTTTGGACCAGAACCAGGCCCAATGTAATTACATAAACCCAATCCCTTACCCGATCTGCCCAACCCCCAAATGGCCCCGTTGATCTGGACCGTTGGATTTTGTTATCCAACGGCCCAGATTAATCAATCAATTCTCGAATATACTCAGACCGGAACTTAATCAAACGACGTCGTTCCGTTTTAAGTGAAGAGATCCAAGCCGTCGATCAGCGTTGATCTGATGAATCTCATTAATCGCCCCATTGTTTGATCCTGGCCGTTGGATTCTCATCATCCAACGGCCGAGATTAAAACATTAATTTTAAACCTACCAAAGAACCCCCCAATACCCACATACCCGTTCATTCTCTCCCAGACCCATCTTCGTCTCTCCCAGAGACGATCGAACTCCGCCGTGCCTCCGCCGCCCTCCGACTACCGGAAATCGCCTCGCGGCGGTTCCGGTAGGCCAAACCCAACCAAATTAACATCGTAGGACCACCTCGACTCCCCCATTACGAATCCATCCTTCACTTACCTCGAATCATTCTGGAAATCTTTGAATCTTCATTTGAAGATTCGAGTCAAACTCGAACCTACGCCAAACCACCCCAACTTTGCACCATAGCCTCCCCAGACCTTCCCCACGACCCCACCAAGGTTAGTTCTCCTCGAATCTGACCGGAGCAGGTAAAGCCCCAAAACAAGCTCCAGGAACCCTAATTTTAGGAGGGGCTAAACTGGTGGGAAATTGAGGTCCGATGGATCTTAGTGTTGAGAACACCTCAATTAAGACCCGTTTGGCTTCAATAAATCGAGTTCGAATCTGAGTCGCCTACGTTTTTGAGTTTATGAGGTAAGACCTCCCCCCTTCTTTGTCTATTCACTTCTATTTGGTTTGTTTAAATTTAATGGAACCGTTGTTTTCTTCTAAATGATTCTGTTCTTCTCCTCATATCTTTCATTATGTTACTTGTGACGAGTCATGACTGTTTGAATCTATGCGTTATCATACTTGTTTAAACGGTTCGAATATGTTATAATCAGTTTAGAGGGTCTCGTCGATTAGTTATATAAGCTTGCTTGAAGCCATAGGGAAATAATATCTAAAGACTGATTTAAGTCCGGAATCCCTGTTACATATGATGCTTGGATTAGCTGGTAGTGCTTCCATCGGAATTAGCATTTTTAGATTTAAAATTACCTTGCCCATAAATTGGACTAGTGGAACCTGCTGTTACAGCAGGGCACTTAGACAAGTATGGACATAAGCAATTTAAATATTAGGACCCCATACTCAGGCATTCTGAAGTGTGAACAGCAGAGAATAACATGGGAATTTGAATTAGGAATTGAAGAGCTGAGAGGGATCTCTTGTCTATAAAAAGAGAGAGGAAACAGAACAGAAGGGAGAGGATACACGGATTTCAGATAAAAAAAAAACATACACACACAAACCTTAGAGACAGAACACTGGGTATACACATTCACAGCATAGATATTCACATACACTCATACAAATACATTAGTATTCACTGCCTACTGGGTGCTCCTGCTGTGGCTTCTTGTTCTTCTGTTACTGTTGTTGTTGTTGAGGCTGTTGTGGTCGTGTTTGTTGCTGTTGTTCTGTTGTTGCTATTGTTCTGCTGCTGTTTTCTTGTTGTTGTGCTGTTTGTTGTCGAGACTGCTGTGATTGTGTTTGGCTACTGCTAGTACTGTGTTTTGCTACTGCTGTGGGTTGTGTCTGGTTGCTAAGTGTTGTGGGGGTTTGGCTACTACTGGTTTGTTGAGTGACTGGTTACAGTCTGCTGGTGTGGTTTTTGTTGCTGTTGGGTGTGTTTTTTGTTGCTGCTGGTTGCTGGTCCACTGCTATTGTTGCTATTACTGCATAACTGATCCCTTAGTCCTTCATCTTTGTCAATTTCTAGGTACACACTTTGAAACCATGTCCTAATGTAAACCTGAAGTTGGAGATGAAATGAAATGCTGTCAAGTTTCCTCTTGAGTTCTCTAGCATCTTTAACTGGATGTCAAGTAGAAATTTTTCACTTGTAACAGACTAATAAGTATATAAATTGAACTGTTGAATCTGTCTCTACAAACATGTGAATATTCATTGTAAATAATCTTAGTTGGTGATTATTGGTTATGAAATATAGTGTAGTTAATGCATTTCCAGTTAGTCGTAAAATAGTTTCAAATAGTTTACAGGTTCAAATAGTTCAAATGGAAATCAAAATGTTAGTTCAATGTATCTAGTTCTGAATTTACGAGGTCGCTTGAATAAATAACATCATCTTAAATAGCAACTCGAATAATATTAGTAACTAATGTTAGTGATGAACGTTAGCATGAAGTTCAAAAATGACTTTCGTATTACACATAGCTGACTTCCACGGTTCAATTTATCTAATACTGGTGGTTTAAATTACTTAGAGAATGGTTAGTTTGTTCTAATATCTTTGTCAAACTCGCATGCTATTTATAATTTTAGTTTTAGTATTATTCGCTCGTAGAATAAGGCATAAAACAATCTCCCTTATGCAAGCTCGAGTGCAATTTCCGTTCACATTGATCTAATAGCTAATAAGAGGCCCGAGCTCATGAACATGTAATAAATTAGGATCTTTTCTCGTTTACTTTAGAGACGAACTTAATAGAAAAATGTAGTCACTTTAGGATTGTCTTTTTAAAAAATAAACGAGACGAGCCTCGCAAAAAAAAATATACACAATCGTGGGGCCCTCAAATAATTGTCATGAGAACTTAGACTTGGAAGGACTTTTTTTTAGTGAATTTCACGGTCTTTTCCCAAAGTTAAACAGACGATAGACTCTTTAGGCACGTTTTGAAATAAAATTACTTTCCTAAATACGGGTGTGCATTTATGTGACCCAAATCTTATTCTCGGCGAAAACTGAAATACATTAAAGTCACAGGCGTACTGGTTACGGTGTGACTCGAAATGTGTTTTCGTGACGTCGCAATTCTTCTAAGAATAAAAGCGGAGCGTTAAAAACACCTAGTTAAAATATATAAAGAAGTCAGATAAAAGAAAAAAGTGCAGTTGAGCGACCGTGCTAAAACCACGGAATCCGGGAGTGCCTAACACCTTCTCCCGGGTTAACAGAGTTCCTTATCCGATTTTCTAGTTTCGCAGACCATATTACAAAGTCATAAATTTCCTCGGTTCGGGATCAGACCGGTGACTTGGGACACCATTATTTTTCCAAGTGGCGACTCTGAATTTAATAGATGGATCCCGTCTCGATTGTCCTTTAATTGGAAAAACTCCCCATCGCCCTCGCGGGTGCGGAAAAAGGAGGTGTGACAACTATTTTGTAACTAGCTATGTTCTTTCTATAAATAGGGAAGTTAGGGCTTGTAAATAATAATGTGATTTGATATTGAAATTGATTTCCTTCCTTCCCTCTCTCTATTACGTTCTTGTTATCGACTCCGTTGGCAAGCCGGCCAATCCACCAAAAAATCTATTCGGGGACCATTCTTGCTCTTGGTTCCTTAGGATTTCCTATCTTCTTCGTTGTAGTTGTAACACAGGGACACATTTTTGGGGAGCATCGCGGGTGAAGCGGTGGAGGAGCTACCCAAAAAGGACTTTCTTAGATGCAAATCTAAATTTGTCAACTCAGTAGATATCGGACACCGGATGATTGAAGAAGGAAAAGGGATAAATTATTCTAAAGTTAAACATGCTTAAGTAATATTTTGAGATGATAGTATACATTAATTTGACCAATTAATATTAAGTTTCATTAGTTCGGTATAAAAATCAGGTGTCAATAAGTGTTTTTCCATAACATTGGGAGAGCAAACTCACGTAAAAGGAGTGGTTGACCGGCCCCATTAGGCACATGTTTGCTTTTGAGGAGGGTAACATATATGCAGACCTTCTTCTTATCTTATGGACTTAGAGATGATGTTTTTGATAGACACTCGGCTCAAGAACGATGAAAAAGGCACACCGAACAAATAATAACTACAACAAAGTAATAAGATAACGGATGCAAATAGCACAACGTGCATGTAATTACACAGATCTAGGAATATGAAACTACAAGAATAGTGTTAATACTAATGGTACGACTAGGAGAAACTCTTGACCGTCTGTCAACCCACAACCCTAATTCTTGACCTCCACACCTTGCGATCGAGAGTCTTGTCCTCGGTAAGCTAAAGTAGTACCATGTTTTGCCTAATCACCTTTCTTCGGTTCTTCATAGGTCTTCGTCTACCCCTCTTCTAATACGCCATGATCAACCTCTCATGATAGTAGTAAAGTCGAGCCTTAAGCTGCAGTGAGAATAAGAAATCTCTTTTCTTTGAAATGGAACAGAGAGAGGTTGCATAAAAAGCAGAGAGCAAAGCAACCATTAATAAAGTTTCAACAACACAAGAAAAGGCAAAAGTTATTGGTATGGATGATCTCAATGTCTAGCATGTTATGCTTCTGCTTTAAAACAAATATTGGAGCCTCAAATCTCAATCAATTGCAAACTGGAACAAGTTTATATAATCAAATCTGCAACATTCAGTGTATTTCTTCAGGATCAGATGGAAGGTGATTCATACGCAAGTGATATGTACATTCATAAACAACATATGTCGTTGAACTCATCATATTCGGCTTGAATCTCTCCCAAGAATGTATCTTCTTGCCCAATCAGCAACCACTAAATACCTCGTGCGCCAGCTAACTTGCTTGCTGAAATACATATAAATTTACCAGATTTAGACTCTTTGAATGCTGAAGGAGATAATATTAGAACCAAGTCACGTTCAAGAAAGCGATCAGTTATTACCTAGCATACACAGAATACCACAGCCACTGTGTGCTATGACCCATAGAAACCCAGTCTCCAAGAAGTTCTGCAGCTGCTTGCTCCCCACCTAAAGGGGCAAATGACCCTAAATGACGATACCTGAAATGGAACATATTCTCATACCAAGTCAGAGGTGGATACATGATTTTATGTTTATGGATTCTTATAACAGTCTGAAGTTTATCGTATACATTAAATAACTATACATTAAATAACTGGTTTCACAATCACATATTTGTCGATATTTAGTAGATTTTGTAATACATATAGGTATAAGTAAAAGCTACTTGGTTCACATGAACCCGTAGGTTTCCCTTTAGATCCAGTATGCTAGCGTGTAACAAGCTAGGACAATATGGAAAGGAAAGGTCCGAGAAGGTTAAGCTATACCGAAAGGGTAAAAATTCATGACGACCAGAACTTTTGAAACGGCGGGGGCCTTCAGGATTGCTTTTGCATTGCTCCCAACGATTAAAGCAACTAGCAAGATATGTACCTTGTTGAGCAGCAACCTAACATTGAAACTATTAGAAATGAAACTAAAGCAAAACATGGAGTGAAATAATAAGGGGACGAAAGAGGGAGACGAGACCCAAACTAGGGAAGAAGTACCTGAGCAGTCGCAGGTAGACTCTTCATCTGTGAATCTACATGAGAAAGGGCTAACTTAAACCCTTCAATATCTACCTCCTCTCTTTTGTTTCCCTTTGAATCCCTGAGTAAGTCTGTTGCCTCTAATAAATGTTTGCTCTTACGATACAAGTCCACCTGAGGATAATGAATAATTATGTCTTCCAAAACATCTTGGAATTCCTCGGCGGATAAACTTCCATTATTATCCTTATCTGCTGCTCTAAAAATCGCAGAAATGTCTTCCTAAATCACATAGTTCCATGAAAATAATTATTGGGGACTAAAGTAAATAGAGATCTACTACTGTATTTACTGGAAAGAATATACCAATTGCTTATACTATAGATCAAGAATTGATAAAATATGTCAGCACAGTTATTTGAACTAAGGCTTCTTTACCATTATTTTACGTTGATCTACAGTGGCGCAATCACCAAGTCCGTAAACATTGTTACAGCCCTTTACTCGTAACCATTCATCAGTTGCTAGAACACGTCTTTTTCCCTGCAAGAGGGAAATGAAAGTTATATCGACATAACTAGTTAAAACTTGAAGTTCTTTGCCAGTCAGAAACTTTTAATCTCAGAATATGGCAAGTGAAAGCATCAACTTTTTGTTACAGCATTTTGTGCAGAACAACTCATGAAAGAATTAAACAAACGGGAAAGCAAAAATACCTGGCCAATTTGTTCCATAAAATCCTTCACAAATGGTCGAGTACTAACTCCAGTTGACCATAAAACCATCCCGTAGGGTACTTCAACATGTTCTCCTGTAGATTTTACTTTCATGCTGATAAAATTATTAGAGACACTAATGACGCGGCAACCTGTCATAACCTCAATTCCATCTCTTTGAAATTTCTGTTCAGCAAATGAGCTTATTCTTTCATCAAATCTGCAGGCAAAAAAATGTGATTTCGGAAATGTTCATTCAATCTCACTCTTGATATTTTCTCTTACTTGAGTAGAAAAAACTATGATCTGAAAATAGATCCCATTATCCAAACCATATAGCATGACAACCTTCTGGAACAATAACGTTTCGGGTTTTGCAACTCCAAGAATGAATCATCACATCCGCGTATCCAATTTGCAAGCAAGCTAGTACTATACTTAGTATTGCAAGCATGAAATTTTACTTTATTAATTGAAATGCATTCAAAATATAATAAAGGTGAACACTGACATTCGAATTAGGTAAAGCTTTTTGTTTCCACTAAAATGTGATCTGTAAAGCCTCCTTCCACTATATGTATATTCTTGCTCTTCATTCTGTCCAGCTCCCTAATTTTCCCATACTCCCCTGTTCAAAAACTTTTGACATCTTGTAGGATGTTAGCTTTATTTTTTTCTTGATAAAGGTGGTGTCGATGTCATCTTGCCTGCATCTCGACTATTCCACCGAGTACCTGCTATCTCACACCAGTACAAATACTGGATAACTATGTTCATATGCTAACTAATACATATATGGTCTTACAGGAACTGTTTTATCTCACTAGGTCTTCAAGATCGAGCTTTTGTATCGTGGCTTATAAGTTTCTCACCGAATAGGAGGTCCCAACTAGAATCAAGCTTTGGTAAGTCCCCACCATTTCTTCATCCAACCCCACATAAGGGATTGGGCTCTCTTCGTACCTGTCTATCTTCCTTAGTCTCAAATCTTTCAACACCATATTGACGCAAAACAGGCGATAGCATGCATTAACAGCAGTGAAAACGTAAATCTAGGAATCGTTGCATCTTACGTGTTCAGGATATGATCTCCAGACTGGATAAGTGTGATCTTCACTAAATCCTTAACTGATGGATATATTCTTACTAAGTCCTCGTGAACAAAGTCGTATAGCTCAGCAGCAAATTCCACTCCAGTTGGACCCCCTCCAACTATAACAAAATGGAGGTTGGTCCTTCGCTCTTCTTCACTTTGGCCGGGAATGACAGATTTCTCAAAACAATCTATTACAGTCCTCCGTATCCTTTGAGCATCTTCCACTTCCTGCACGAGACACGATTCATTTATTTTCAGACAAGGAAACTTTAGCATCTCAAGAAAAAATATGAGATGTCACAACCTGATCAGGTTCAAAATGCATAAAGACGCCTCTCTAACAGGAGCAGAAATGTCACGCATCTCCAGCTAAGTCAAGAAAGGCTTTATCTCCCGATACAGGTGCGGATCTAGAGATCCTTCATGATCAACTAACAAGATTCGGGGGTACGAATCCCGGTACGGATATGGGTGCAGGGGATTCGGCAAAAAATAATTCAAATATCTAAAAATAGAGTTATAAAAATATGCTAAATTATGAGATACTATGTGAAAACTTACATAGTGCTTGCAGAGTGCAGAAAGTTTCTCTTTTATTCTCAATTTCACCCTAGCTTTTGTATTGATTTCAAAATCATTGTATAATTATGTCTTGAATTTCTTTGGGGAGATTTTGGTCAAAGTACCCAAAATCGATTGACAAGATTCGGTACTTATCCCACATCCACGCCCACAAACATGTTGTGTAGACACATATGCGACATCGAAAGTGAAGAGCAGTTGCGGATCCAGGATTTTAAAGTTATGGGTACTCGCCGATGAAGACTTCAAAAGAAGAGTAAAAATGAATTTACTTTTGTGGATGCTCACTTAATATTTATCTAAATATTTGTAATATTGCCTATATGAATTAACTAAATATGGTCAATGTTAATGGGTGTTTAAGCACCTACAAGTGCCCATGTGCATCCGCCACTGGTGAAGAGTCCGAGCAACTTAGAGCTTTACGGAAGAAAATCCTACCTTCAGAAAGTGGCAATGTTCCATGACACCCGGAGTGTTAAAAGTATTTACTTGAGCTCCCACGGCTATGATCAAATAGTCATATTGTAGGGAGAAATCATTATGTCCCGCCAAATTATCATTGATACCGGAGCGGCAAAATACTTTGTTGTTTTCTGGATCAATCTTCAGACATTGTGCTTCGCAAAATTGGATTTCTCCACTTCTCTGCCACACCAAATAAATAAAATTAAACGGGAATAGGAAGAAAATCTTCAAAGGAGAACTATAATAATATATACAATCAAACCTCTCTATAATAACCTCATATGTTCTGGAGTTTTCTGTTATAGCGAAGTGTTGTTGCAGAGAACATATATTATAAATAGCATAAAAATTGGCTCCATAAAGAACTTGGCTTTTATAGTGAATATATGTTATATAACGATGCTGAAGTCTGACTGTATTATTTTTAGAAAAGCAAGATCTTGAAGAAACTTAGCACATACTAAATGTTAAATTTTCCAGACCAGGTTAGAACAATCGAAAAAAAGAACGATAAACCAAGCGAATTTGGAAGCGTTGAAGGGGCGAAAGGACCACTCGAAGAATCAGTGCACAAAGCTATGCAGTCATACCAAATGTTGTGAGTACAACATAAAATTACAAATGACATGAAAAACAAGAACTGGAGATCCAGATTGGCTCCAAGTGACTTCTCTCAAACCTTGTCTTACCTTCTTTATTATGTTCCGAACTGGCTCAAAGATACTTCGTGCCTCAACTGTTCCACATGTGACACTAGGTAACAGTGGGGTAAATGCAAAATAATTACGTGGCGAAACCACTCGAACATCATATGAAGAAATGTCAAGATCTTTTAGGAAGCTGGTACCAGCCCATCCTGTTCCGAGCACCACTACTCTCTTCTTCTCTGATACTGATTGATTCTCTTCGACAACTTGTTTTCCACTCTTTACGTTCGATTCTGCATACACCAATAGACCTCCAGTACTGTAACAACCAGAAGAAAAGTATAAGTAGCAAAATCCTCTATCAAATATGGGAGAAAAAAACACGACATTTGATTCACTAAACATCAATGCTTTCACTGATTCTGGACTCTGATTATGTAGAATTTAGTAGGTCGGAACTGTTAATAAGCATTTGTCCGCATTGTGAATTCTTTAAACATAACTCACTTCATACACAACTTAAGAGGAACATATCTAAAACTACAAGAAATGCAGACAATGATGCAAGAAACAGAAAAGAACATCTTAGTCAAGAGATCAAAGTATTCAAAGTCAAACCAGTTCATGTCTAACTTCTTAAAAGATATTGTTATTCATCAAGCATGGATCGTTGGAAACTCTGCTCCCACTTTCGAATTCATCGGACGTAGTTTCACTTCATCAAATTTATTTGAGCTATATTCCACAAATATTAAAAAGAATGATCTCCAAGAGTTTACACTATTATATACAACTCAACATTGTCTAGATCAGCGTGTGAAATCTTAGCAACAAATGATCAACTGCGCACATTCAACTATTGTGGTCACACAAAAACATAATTGCCTGTAATGTAATCATTTGTTCAACTTTCTTTTATTGTTCAAATTGGATAAATCAAAACGAGATGACAGAAATAGACGTATATGGACTAATACACATAAATACAGCTTAACGAATAATGTCTATTGATGTACAGCTATTCCAAATAATCACTCTGATTGCAAAATATATATCATTTCTAAAGGAAATATTGTCAAAAAATACTCATCATACGTTGTTATTTTTTGTCTATTTCTTTGGATACTTAACGTCAAAATAAGTGTCATTTTTCTTTCATTACCTTCGTCGGGCCTAAGAGTAGATGCAGCAGACAACATTCCCGGGTTCAACAAAACTCAGTATTTTTAACACGGCACATAAAATGATATATATATGTGTGTGTGTATGTGAAAAAATCACAAATTCTCAACAAATATTAGATTATGGACCCAATTTGTTCAGAAGTACAATGTATTTGATATTGAATACCTTAAAAGGTTGACTCATCAAGTTTATATTTTGGATCCGACCTCTGTGTAGAGAGACTTCTAACTTCCATGACAGACTTCAATGCAAGGTAGAAAAGGAAGATAAACATGTTCAATTTTCAATAGAAATTCATAAATTCTCATTCACTACAAAATAAAGAACCCAAAAGGAAGAGAAGAAGAAAAATACAAACAATTACGACAATATCATACCCAGTATTAGGGAGCATAATGTGTATACAGACTTTACCCTTGCCTTGTGAAGGCAGAGAGCATATTCCTGTAGACCCTCAGACTCAAGAAAAACCAAAGAAGAAAAATTAAAATCAAATACAGAGAATCTAGCAAAAGCAATATCACACAATTCACACCTTACTGGCAAAGGGCAACCTTACTATCAGGGTCAGACCACAAGGGTCTATCGCAGTCTTACTTAACATTTCTGCAAGAGTCTGTTTCTACGGCTCAAAACAGTAATCTCCTAGTCACATGATAACAACTTTACCAGTAACGCAAAGGTTAGCCCTTCACATTTCACACCTTACTATAGGTCTAAAAAAACAACAGAATTGTCAAATAAGCAAAGAATTAAGTGAAAAATCAGCAAGCAAATTTGGGATGATCAAACAGAATATATAACCTGAGAGAAGAGAGAAGCAGAAGTGTAGAGTAAGAAGAATGGCTACTAAGAATTCTTGTTAGATATGTAAAACCACTCATTTTCTTTAATTCAGCTTCTTCTTTTTTGCAACCCTGGCCAAATTTGTTTCAAGATTGACACCTTCTCAGTATTGTTAGTGTAAAGTGAATATCAGAAGTTGTCTGAAAAGGTTAAAATAGAATGTCAACTCTTCTTTAGGATTTGAAAATTGGTTTATTGAAGTCTTCTTTATCTATATATATATATATATATATATATATATATATATATATATATATATATATATATATATATATATATATGAAGTCTTCTTTGTTTATCCTAGTTTACAAATTTACATGTGACACGTCTTAGAGTTTACACCAGAAAAGAAAAACATTAAAAAAAATATTTGTTATAAACATGGTACGATATTTGATATGGTTGCGTGGCTATTATTTTATTATAAAGAATAAAATAATAGTATTGTTAAGAATAGAATTCTATTTGGAGTGAATGTCTATCTTGTGGAGAGTTTTACTTAGTGACTAAGTCATAATTTCTCCTATAAATAGAGGGGTCTTACTCCATTGTAAATCATCCCCAAAATTCAATAAGAATTCTCTCTCCCTACTTTTCTCTGCAATATTGTTCTTGTTCTTTTATTATTTCATAACACGTTATCAGCACGAGACTCTACCATCTCAAGAAGCTCTTTCAGAAGATTAAGCAAATATGGATATCCCTCAAAGCAAACTTGAATCAAATTTCAATTGTAAAAATATTTGTTTAGTTGATTCATGTACAACACATACAATACTCAAAGAGAAGAAATATTTCTCACATTTAAGTATGTGTAAGGCAGATGTTACTACAATTTCTGGTAGTAGTAAATTAATTGAAGGCTCTGGAAGAGCTACTATAACTCTGCCTAAAGGAACAATACTTATCATAGAGAATGCAATGTTCTCCTCCAAGTCCAAGAGGAACTTGTTGAGTTTTAAAGATATCCGCGAAATGGATATCATATTGAGACAATAGATGAGAATAATCTTGAATATCTCATCATTACCAAAAATGCCTCTGGCCAGAAAAGGGCTATTGAGAAGTTCCCATCTTTGTCTTGTGGCCTGTATTGGACAAGAATTAGTGCAATTGAGGCACATTCTATTGTAAACCAAAAGGTTACCGATTCCAATACTTTTGTACTTTGGCATGATCGATTGGGACACCCTGGATCAATTATGATGAGACGAATCATAGAAAACTCAAATGGGCATCCATTAAAGAATTTAAAGATTCTTTTAAATGATGAATTTTCTTGCACTTCTTGTTATCAAGGCAAGTTAATTATTAGACCATCACCAACAAAGGTTGGAATTGAGTCCCCCGCGTTTTTGGAACGTATACAAGGGGACATTTGTGGACCTATTCACCCACCTAGTGGGTCGTTCCGATATTTTATGGTCTTGATAGACGCATCCTCTAGATGGTCTCATGTGTGCCTATTGTAATCTCGCAACCTCGTGTTTGCAAAATTAATGGCACAAATAATTCGATTACGGGCACAATTTCCCGATAATCCAATTAAGTCTATTAGACTTGATAATGCTGCTGAGTTTTCATCCCAAGCATTTAATGATTATTGCTTATCAATTGGGATAAAAGTGGAACATCTTGTAGCTCATGTTCACACTCAAAATGGTCTTGCGGAGTCTTTAATTAAACGTCTGCAATTGATAGCAAGATCGTTACTCATGAAAACGAGGTTGCCCACTTCTGTTTGGGGTCACGCCATTTTGCATGCAGCAATGCTAGTTCGTCTCAGACCGACAAATTATCATAAATATTCCCCGTTGCAATTAGTTTTGGGTCATGAACCTAATATATCCCATTTAAGAATTTTTGGATGCGCAGTATATGTGCCTGTAGCACCGCCATATCGCACCAAAATGGGTCCGCAAAGAAGGTTAGGAATATATGTTGGGGTTGAATCGCCCTCCATTATTCGCTACCTCGAGCCATTAACGGGAGATTTATTTACTGCACGATTTGCAGACTGTCGATTCGATGAGACACTTTTCCCAAAATTAGGGGAGAAGTTGGTGAAACCAAACGGGAAATTTTGTGGAAAAATCCATCATTATCTCATCTTGATCCACGTGCCTCTATTTGTGAAAAAGAGGTACAAAAGATTATTCATTTGCAGAGAATAGCAAATCAAATGCCAGATGCATTTACGGATATGAAAAGGATAACAAAATCACATATCCTCGCGGAGAATGTTCCAATCCGTATTGATGTCCCTATTGGACAATCTTCTAGTGTCATAACTAATGAGTCAAAAGCACGCATGAAACGTGGCAGACCATTAGGTTCCAAAGATCGAAATCCTAGAAAAAGGATACTAAATGATCAAAATGACACTATGAAAGAATCTCATGAAGAAATCCACGACTTAATAAATTCCTGAGATTCATGAGGAATCCACTGAGCCCGAGACTCAAGAAAATAAGGAACTATCAATAAATCCAATCGATATTGAGACAAATTTGAATCGATTGGATATAGTGGTGGATTATGTCTTTGCATATAATGTTGCATCCAACATTATGCAAGAAAATGAGGATCTTGAACCTCAATCTGTTGGAGAATGTCGACAAAGACTTGATTGGCCAAAATGGCAAGAAGCAATCCAATCATAGTTGAATTCACTTGCAAAACGTGAAGTTTTTGGGCCTATAGTCCAAACACCTAATGGTGTTAAGCCTGTTGGCTATAAATGGGTCTTTGTACGCAAGAGAAATGAGAAAAATGAGGTGCAAAGATATAAGGCACGCCTTGTTGCACAAGGATTTTCACAAAGGCCTGGTGTTGATTATGAAGAGACATATTCACCCGTTATGGATGCTATAACATTCCGTTATCTCATTAGTTTTGTTGTCCATGAAAAACTTGACATGCATTTAATGGATGTGGTTACCGCCTACCTTTACGGCTCACTTGATAATGAGATATACATGAAAATTCCCGAGGGCTTCAAAATGCCTAATAATTCAAAATCCCGGAAAATGTTTTCAATCAAATTGCAAAGATCTTTGTATGGTCTAAAGCAATCAGGACGAATGTGGTATAATCGTCTTAGTGAGTATTTATTAAAGGAAGGTTATATAAATGATGCCATTTGCCCATGTGTTTTCATAAAGAAAACAACATCGGAATTTGTTGTACTTGCCGTATATGTTGATGACATAAACCTTATTGGAACTCCTATAGAACTCCAAAAGGCAATTGATTATTTAAAGAAGGAGTTCGAGATGAAAGATCTCGGAAAGACAAAATTATGTCTTGGTTTGCAAATTGAACATTTGGCAAACGGAATTTTTGTTCATCAATCTACCTACATAGAAAAGGTATTGAAACGGTTTTACATGGATGGAGCACATCCATTAAGTACTCCGATGGTTGTTCGATCACTTGATGTGAACAAAGATCCATTCCGACCTCAAGAAGAGAATGAAGAGCTATTTGGTCCTGAAGTACCATATCTTTGTGCAATTGGTGCACTAATGTATCTTGCCAATACTACAAGGCCCGACATAACTTTTCCAGTTAATGTCTTAGCAAGATATAGCTCTGCTCCCACAAGGAGACATTGGAATGGGATCAAACACATATTGCGGTATCTAAAAGGGACTACCGATATGGGCTTATTTTATGGCAACAATTGCAGTCCCGATCTTGTTGGTTATGCTGATGCTGGGTATTTATCCGACCCACACAAGGCTCGATCTCAAACAGGTTATGTGTTTACCTGTGGAGGCACTGCCATATCTTGGCGATCGACTAAGCAATCAATTGTGGCTACTTCATCTAATCATGCCGAGATAATTGCTATTCATGAAGCAAGTCGAGAGTGCGTGTGGTTGAGGTCTATAATACATCTTATTCGAGATAAATGTGGTGTGAAATGTGACAAGTTACCCACTATTTTGTATGAAGACAATGCAGCATGCATAGCTCAACTGAAGGGAGGATTCATAAAAGGAGATAGGACAAAGCACATTTCACCAAAGTTATTTTTCACACATGATCTTCAAAAGAATGGTGATATTAATGTGCAACATATTCGTTCAAGTGATAATATGGCTGATTTGTTCACAAAATCTCTACCGACGTCAACCTTCAAGAAGCTAGTGTACAAGATCGGGATGCGAAGGCTTAAGGATGTGAATTGATGCTCTCATCAGGGGGAGTTAATGCGCGTTGCACTCTTTTTCCCTTACAAGGTTTTGTCCCACTGGGTTTTCCTTGCGAGGTTTTTAACGAGGCAACCAGAAGGCGTATTATTAGATATGTGTACTCTTTTTCCTTTTCTAGATTTTTTTCCCATTGGGTTTTATTTTAGTTAAGGTTTTAATGAGGCACATTACTTATTGAGTAGACATTCAAGGGGGAGTGTTAAGAATAGAATTCTATTTGGAGTGAATGTCTATCTTGTGGAGAGTTTTACTTTGTGACTAAGTCATAATTTCTCCTATAAATAGAGGGGTCTTACTCCATTGTAAATCATTCCAAAATTCAATAAGAATTCCATCTCTCTTTCTCTGCAATATTGTTCTTCTTCTTCTATTATTTTATAACAAGTATAAAGTTAAATTATTTTTACGTTCAATTATTATTTTTATTACCGTCTAAGAAGAATACGATCATATAAACCGAAGCGAGGTGAGTTACAACAAAGTCCATGCGGAAGTTAATTTAGAACATATTAGTACTATATAAGTCGAGCTGAATTTATTATTTTTAACTTAATTGTATATATAAAATGTAGTAGAAGATCATTGTTATTTTGAACTTGATGGGCTTTAATTCTAAATTATTTTTAGATTTTTTTACCTCAAGAAATACCGTAAGTAATAAATCGAATCATTTATTTCGGTTTTTTCCTTTTTTGTGCAATTATTGAATACTCATCAGTATTCAAATTGTCATTATAAATTTTGCCGAAAGGATAGCTATAAAATTTATGATACATTTTTGTCATTATAAATTTTGCCTATTTTTCTTATTTAATTAGACTTTTACTATGGTATCGGTAATTATATTGAAACTTTATCAATTTTGCATATTTGTAATGTTTCTCTCGCATTCCAAGTTTTCTTTCTCACGTCAAGTATGACTTTGTAAATAGGAAACAATTAATTGGAATATTGTGCAGACATAATTTATATGTAATTGATGTAGATCTTTTTTTTTAATTTGTTCATTTTTCACCTTAAAACAATAGTTAATTTTTCTTTTAAATTAATGCTTTGAATTTGTGAAATTTTTATTATTTGAATTCTAGGTGTTAGGAGTTAGGACGATTTTTGCAAAAAGTTTGCTGGAGGAAATTTTCTGACGTTCTATACTTCTATCCGAACATCTTCTTTTACACTATTTTTGGGGGATTTTCTTTGAGTAAAAACAGCAAAACTGCAAATTATCCATCATCCTTAACCAGAGGTCTCGAGTTCGAGCTTATGGGTATAGAATCGTCTTTGTTAGAAAGTGTTTTACTCCTAATATGGGACTTCGCGGCATAAATCCTAATTTAGTCGGTCCCAATATGAATACACCGAATGGGAAAAAAATGAAAAAGAATAGTACACATCCCAAAATAACAATAAAGAAATCAAGAACAGAAGGTTGTTAAGACGTGAAAGGAGCATAACCATCCATTATTAATTGATAACACTAGTTAACTAAGATATGAAGTTGACTTAATTTTTTAATTAGGTACACCTAGTAAACTAAGTTAATAATAATTCAAAATATAAGTCATCCTAACAAAATGATTATAGAAAATGTTGGTGAATTACTGGCACTTTGAGAAAACTCAATATCCAAAATGAACTTTCAATTTTTACATATAAGTAGAGAATATTATTTGGTAATATAGCTCCTGTTATGCAGGAATCCGGAAAAAGGTCGGATCACAAAGATCTATTATACTATTTTTACAGCTAAAATTAGTGACCTCCCCGTCACCATATTTAATACTAATTAAGAATAATCACAGACGATGACCATGCCCATCAACACTTGGCCATGAAAGAGTAACTTAAAGGTTCTAAAAAATACTTGAAAGTTATGATTCACAGTTTCCAAAAAAATAAAAAATAAATTATATGTTGACAACCATTACTTCTCATATTGCTTAATCAAATTCGCCTGAGTGTGATATGAACATGTAAAATACAGGATTGTACACATGGTGGACCCATGCGGTGAGAAGTGGGTTCAAATGAACCTGCTTCGTCAAAAAATAATATTGTGTATGTGTACTAATAAATTATGGTTAAAGCAAGGTAAAATTTATATAGAAATTATTTTTGAACCCGCTTATATGACTTGTACCGCTTATGTTAGTTATAGACTTCTCCGATTGAACCCGCTTGCACAAAATTCTGGGTCCGCCACTGATGGTACAGTAAAAAAAAATTCTCAACATTATTAATTTTTGTTTCCGACTTCAATGCTATTCATAACTATAGAAATTTATTTATACATTGATTATACGTAATTATGAATATATATATATATATATATATATTATACATTTGCTAATCGGCAACTATTTTTTGTTTAACCGGTTCAATGAATGGCTATTTGGTTTAATTCTTCAAAAATGAAGTCCTAATGAGTTTCTTTTGCAAGAAAGAGTCTTATCTTTAACTTTCTTTGACATATTCAGTCAGATTATGAGACATTAATTAATAACTTGTAAACAAATAAAAAAATATCTATGTAGGTCATCATTTTACTTCGTTCAGCATTGCCATTTCTCAATCATATATGTTCAGACGTATGTTACAATTTTGAGATGAATGATAATGATATGTCCGAACTAGCAGAATCTGTAAATTAAAACATTCTTTTTCTTCCAAAAGCTAACAAAACAAATTATGTGTTGATGAAGAACCATTGATTTATCAGTCTGGCAAAATATATGAACGATTTAACAAAGACAAAATAAAGGCAAAACTTGTGAACATTCAACACAAGCAAATTGTCATTCTAGCAAAACTTGTAGTATCAATTTTAACAAAATAGGTCAAATAAAGATATATCAAGATTCAAGACTTATATCGAAAAAACTTTGAACAATTGGACAAGAGTTATGCATTATTGTTTAAACAGAAAAGGCCTAAAAATGTCACTCAACTTTCAAAATCGTATATCCATATCATCCGTTAAAAAAATGCTCATTTTATACTATTGCAATTAAAGAAAGGGCACATTCATACCATTATTGACCAACGGCAATGACATGGATATGCCAAAATAAAAATTGAGCCATTAGTCGATAGTGGCAAGGAAGAGTTACTTCTTTAAAGGCAGTGGCATAAAAATAGAAAATTTTTAACGGATAACTTGAATAAACCATTTCTAAAATAATGACATTTTTAGGCCTTTTCCATTGTTTAAAGCATAGCCAATGTTTACTGTATTCTAAAATTAAATCTTTTCAATTCAAAGTTCAAAACACTGTCCTAATGTTCAAATTATGCTCCCACAATACAGTTTTTTACAGCTTAACAAGCTTGTTATCTATTGTATCGAACTATTAATTTAGTTAAATATAATATTTATCTTGATTGTTATTGTATTATATCGTTAACACTTCTACATCACAAACTATTTTTTTTAGTAATATTACAAGTTTATTTTTCATGTTATCGCCATCGGTATGTAACATCATGAAATGATAACAAACAATACAATCTATGTAAATGTTATATTCATCAAACAACACAATACAATACGTTATGAAACATATAAAAACAATCTAAACAAGGTATTAGTCCAAACTAGTACAAGATAACATCGTGATTCATTTTCTTCAATTCAACAAAAAAAAAAAGCGCAACGATAGAAGTCTAATTTCAGAAACACACTGAATCACACTTATTTAATGCATAGCTGCTGATATATCTTTGCACAGTTGGAAAAAGGCTTCCTGGTGATTGAAAGTTTAGTACAGACTCAATTTTATTTTTTCAGATTGAATAGATTATATAATCATAAGCAACTGGAAAATAAGCCTAGAAACAGCAATAAAATTATTTTTATGTGACCTAATTTCCTCAAGCTTAAACCACATAAACAAAGTGATAATTTCACATAAGAACAATTGAGCTCCCCAATTTTCAATTTTGTAGCCCATATTTCAATTTACAACCAACTAGTCCAAAAATAATACACTAAAATTCAACATCCAACTCCAATAGGTTCTAAAAATTACCATTTAATTTTTAAAAAGGATTGTTCAAGCTTTTAAGTTAATTTTTAAATTAGTAATTGTAACTCAAATATTAGTTCAACAAATCAAATTTATTTGGGTGGTAAAAATTAAATTATTAGCAAGCTTAAATATATGGGTATCAATTTCAAATTTGATTTTGTGAGAAATTTGGAGTGAATGTTATTTAGACTTGTTAGAAATAGTATAAGGAGGTTATATATAAAATTTGAAGTCATTTAATGGAGATTTGAACTAGTTTTGAACATAAATTGCAACTGAAAATCGTAAAAGAAGTTTGCAAGACGTTTATATAAAGGTGTATAAATGTGTATAATAATGTATACGATGTGGTTATACACTCATACACTAATACAAGATTATACATAATTATACAAAAAACTGACTTCAGTCTTCTTCTTTGCGTTTTTTCTGAAATTTAACTTAAATCTTGCTCAAATCTACTCCAAATCATTTCAAATTTAAACTTAGAACTCCTTTTGATATTTTCGATCAAAAGGAACATTACTCAATCCAAACAACTAAGAATTACAAGAAATTCTATAATGCCCTTTAATGATGGACTTCTACTCATCAATTTTTTTACATTACGATTAGGTGATATAGGGGAAGAGGCAATAATGACGGATGGCACCTTGAAGCATATGTAAAAAAAATAAAAAAAAGAGAGTGAAAATAATAGTTATGAGAACACATATTTAACTTCATAAGTTTAGAAGCAATGGTTGCAAGAACACATATTTTGAATTTGCAAAAGCCAGTTTTCAAAATATATAGAGTACAATATATGCTAGGTGGGATAAAACTTAAAAATATAGATCATTTTTTTTTGTTATGGTGTGAAGTCATATGTATTTTTTTATAATTCTTTCATAAACAAATATTTGCGCTTGCATTAGGATAGAGTATGGATAATTACCACAACATCATTGGCATCGTAATAACCAAAAATCAATCATTCCTTACTAAATAAACAACACTTCATTAATAAAACACTAAAAATATTTCTTTCAACCTTTAATACTTAAAAATTAATAAAATTGTGACATTTATCCAAATTCAACCACATGTCTAGTTAATAGAAGATTTAAGTCTAAACGTAATTTTCTTAATGAAATTGAGGCTCAGAGAAATAAACAGCTCTATCAATCACGGATTTTCAGAAGCAGAACTGGCGTTAAAGCTGTATTTATATATCATCACTGCCAAAAACCAAATAAGCTGAATAATTTTTGTTTTGTCAAAAACTCACTTTATAGTAAGAAAAAATGTGTAAAATTAGAAAATATCGACTAAATATTTTATCGTATGCTTCATAGATTGCTCTCGGAAGCGCAGATAAATTTTTAAATCATAGCCAACATTTAAAGAAAGCAAAAATATTTACAATATAGCACGGGACTTGGGATAAAACAACAAGAAAAAAAAGCAATAAACCCCACGTCAACACTGCTATGTAAATTTCAGCCACGCTGACTAGCTTTGTTTTTACACTGAATCAGACTGTAGCAATTTCGTAAAGAAAGAACAACTGTCCAAATTTAAAGTCACTAATTTCAAATTTTGGATTGAATTAGATTAAAATATCAATCCGAAAACAATCCAAAATACAAAATTATAATAAATATAATTCAAATCCGATCCAAATCCAAAATAGAATGGATCGGTTCGGATTTTGGATATCCAATCTATACCTTTAAGAATAAGGTATGGGGTATTAATATATCGGACAGTAAAATTTACAGGGATTTTGAAAATACGAAAATAAGTGAAGCTTGGATAATAACTTGTAAATCTGACTATTAACAGTACTATGCACACAAACCTTACTGTTTACAATAAACTCTCTAACTCAGAAAAATATAAGCACTAACATACATGCAAGAAGAGACGTCTAATTTCAGGAACACATTGCCTTCTGCGTTACAGTTATGAATCAGACTAAAATTCAGTATATCAAATTCTTTGCCACCACCTGAAGTATTTTCTCAAAATACACAAGTACTATGGAAATGGTGAATTGAGCAAGCTTCTAGACGGTATGGATCTGGTTGAAACCACAAGTGCCAAGTTATACAATTGCAGGCAATTGATCTCTGATAATTGATCCTCACATTTCTTTCCAATAGAGTATGTCCAATACAATTTAGAACAATTTTCACTACTTGACATAAAATGAAGATCATAATTTGATCAAATAATGAATATGGCCCTAAACTGTAACGGATAAACTTGATTATCTTTGATAAGACTTCAATAATATTGGACATTTGATAGTCAACAATTGCAACTCCAAATAATAAACAATCAAATTTCATCAACTTTAACTAATCAAAGGAAATTAAATGAACTAAAAGGCAAAAAATGTAGTGCTTTTATTTGACTCCTAACATGTTTGGTACAAGTGAAGAAGCTGATGACAGCACTTAACTATATGAGTTTTTCAGACCATACATCCACATTTAAAGAGCAAGGGTATAGTGAAACTCATATTTTTCAGCATATTAAGTAGTCAAGAAACAAAAAGTCATTTTGAAAAACTCAAATAAACTTATAGCTTCAGAAGAATCCAATATGATCATTTGTAATGTAGTTTCACCAAGAGGTTCCCCCTGCAAAGCAGGGACTTGGATCCACTACACCTCATATTAAATAGAATATGTCATCATCAGCAACTAGATGATAAGCCTTGGAGCAAGACCTAATTGTCACAAGTTAAAGCCATGGAAGCAATCATTAATATTTGTATTATGGTAGGTTGTTTAAGTCAAGCCATTCACAAAGTAGCATCAAGCTACCAGCAACGAGGCTATAAAAACCAAAGGAGTTGATAAACACCTCATATGGTACGGACCAAAGGAGTTGTTAAACACCAAAGTCAAGCCATTTTACTAGATATGATGCTATTATATAACTTTAGTCACTTAATACAAATAATGTTTTATAAGGAAAAGAGGAAGATTAAAGAGACCTCAGAAATTAAGGTAAATATAAAATCAAAGGAGTTGTTAAACACCTCATATGGTACGGACAATTACCATACATCACTGGCCTCTTATTAATAAAGAAATTCATCATTCCTCAATAAATAACTTACTTTATTTAAATCACAAAAAATTTCTCAATACTCAAAATATCCATGAAATTGTTACATTTATACAAATCGTACCATTTGTACAATTAACCTAAGTCAACTACTTAAACATAGCTTAGCTAAAACATAAGAATACATAAAACACTTTACGAATAATTAATTATTCTTAAAACGCATAAATGGTAACAAAATTAAGTAAGAAAACATAATTTTTTAAATGAAATTGAGGCTCAGAGAAATAAACAGCTCTATCAATCAACGGATTTTCAGAAGCAGAACTGGCATTAAAGCTGTGTTTATATATCATCACTGCCGAAATAAACTAAGCTGAATAACAAATGTGAAAAAATAAGAAAATTTAGGCTCATATTAAGAAATTCAACCATTATTTTATCGTATACTTCATAGATTGCTCTCAGAAGCGCGGATAAATTTTAAATCATAGCCATCAAAAAAATCCCAATTTAGAAAATAGCAAATTAAATTTAGAATATAGCAGTGGACTTAGGAGTAAAACAGTAAGAAAAATGCAATAAACCCCACGTTGACACTGCAATTTTAATTTCAGCCTCGTTGACTAACTTTGTTTTTTCACTGAGTAAGAAGAAAATAAGCTAAAGGTGATATGAGGCATTTTTTGTTTAAATTAAATAAAGAAATTAACATAAAAATATCATGTAAAAGAGGATTAAAATATAGCCGTTGATTTTGACACAGATAAAGCCAAGGGTAAAGAAGGTACAAAAGGGCTAAACTGCAACACTAGCGGCGGTAGATATAGCACGAGCTTTGGGGCTTCTAACTTCATGTAAACATTGCTCGGACGAGCCCGGGAGGCTACGTGCAGACTGTAGACTTACAATTTTGCTTAGCTGAAATGAAAAAGAAGAGAGAAAAATAAGTAGACAGATAAAGGTAAATGACCTCGGATCGGTGATATGAAGATTCAATATGTTCGTAGGAGTTCGGATGTGATTCGAACGATTATTTTAGACGCCATTGGATGAAAGAGGGGAAGAGCTAGGGTTTTATGGGAAGGAGGCTATACAAGAAAGGATTCTGAAGAAGCAGAGTTGTGGGTAAGTTATATAGGAAAGAGGAGGGAGTCGGTGAAACCCTAATTGCGGCCGTCCTGGATCTGGGAAGCTAATGGGCTGTTTCTTTTCCACAATTACAATGTAAGAGTATGATTCAGAGTCTGAAACTTTTTTTTGATGATTTTAAAGCACGTTTTTAATGCTAAAAAAAATTACATAAATATGTATTTCGCAGTATAATATTGTGAATTAACTTAACAAAAATCTAGTCGTTAAATATGAATTACTAAAAAAAAATTTGTGTAATATGCAGTATTATACTACGAATTACAGATTTTTTTTTATAATTCACAGTATTACCTGCAACAATAACAACTACCCAGTATAGTCCCACAGGGTGGGGTCTGGGGAGGGTAATATGTACGCGGGCCTTACCACTACCCGATAGGGCAGAGAGGCTATTTCCAATCGACCCTCAACGCAAGATCGAGAAAAGGAAAAAAAACACAAAAAACAAAAACAAAAACAAAAGGAAAAGCATTAGTAACTCCAGAATAAAACCACAGAAACTGCCATATAAAAGGTAATTACAGTATTACCTGCAAATTATTAAAAAAAAATTATAATTCGCAGTACCTTTAAAATTTGGCCCCACCAATTAACTAACATAACAATAATTCAAACACATAAATGGTAGTACTATATTGCGAATTAATTATTAAGTTTTCTACAAGAAAATAACTTTTTCACATGGGTTTCATCTTTTTCACAATTAACAAATTTTATTTTGGTTGTGTTATTGGTTGCTAAAGTCTGAGTTTATTTTCATTTACAAAATCTTGTACTTTTATGATAACTAAAATATGTCGAAATCTAAGTTATTTTTTAGAATTTTTTTATCTAGTAAATTATTGCTAGGAAGATTGTTTATCTTCTCAAGTATTTTGATGCAAAACTACTTGTAGAATTAGCCGCGTCAATGCTTTACTGGAATGCTACTTGAGGCATTATCTAAGTGCGCATCAAAAAGATTGGGCAAGGCTCCCAGACATCGCCCAATTCTCTTATAAGTTACAACGAAGTGAGTCCACAGGGCGGACACCATTTGAGCTAGCCACAGGCCAACAACCACAAACTCCACATTCATTACCAACTGCATTCGAGGGAAAGAGTTTGGGGGCTTATCATATGGCCAAATGATGGGAGGGGCAGCTTGACACTCCTAAGTCCTACTTGGATGGCAGCTAAGAAGATGAAGAAGTTTGCGGACCGTAAACGGCGTCCCACGGACTATAGAGTTGGGGACATGGTCATGGTGAAGTTTAACCCAAGACAACTTACGGCACTACGGGGCATGCATCAGAATTTGGTTCGCAAGTATGAGGGGCCATTTAAAATCATCGCGAAGGTAGACAAAATCACATACAAGCTTGACATGCCATCATATCTTAAGATCTACTCGGTCTTCCATGCCAGCATGCTTAAGCCATATCATGAAGATAAGGATGATCAGAGTAAGAGGTCAATCAAGTCGAGCACCAATGACTATCATTGCCTCGCATGATCGGGAGATTGAGGCTATCACAGATTAACAGGCTAGGCGAAAACAAGGGCAAAAAGCCATCGTTATGTTCCTCATCCATTGGAAAGGGCAAACACCGGAGGAGGCCACGTGGGAACGATATGAGGATTTGTGGCAATTCAAACATAAGATCCGAGAGTTTATGCAGCAGCATTGCGCCGCGGTCGTCGCGGTCGTCGCAGTCGTCGCAATATTAGGCGGGGGAGAGTGTGATGACCTGCCATGTCATCATGCCACATAGGCGTCATTTGGCATATATTAATGTCATGTGGAAGCTTACATAAGAAGAAGACTAGCATGAAGATTCTAGAGAAGTATGGACATTTCCTTAGGAAGAACCTAGATATTTATGAATTTGCAAGGAAAGTCCTTGGAATCTTCTAGGCTTGTAGAGAATTCTAGAGAATACGCTTATTTGTAAATATGGAAGGACTTGTAGAGTAATTATTATTTACATACTAGCCCCTAGGCGATTAGCATAAATAGGGGGCATTCATTTGTAATTCATCAACCAAGAAAACAATTCAAGTTCTCTTTAATACAAAGCTTCCTTTAACAATTCTCTTGTGTTCTTTCTTCCATTCTCTTAGCGATCTTGAGTGTAGTAAGGCTGACTTGGCATAGCAAGAATGTGAGCAAGTTGTGCAAGATCGTGACGAGTTGTCAAGTGTCGCACGTGTACTTAGTTAACAACTAAGCACTTGACAGTAAGATGAGTATTTGACAATTCAAACTTTGAAAATTCTAGTTGAGTGACCTTCTGAGTGCAATAGTAATAGTTCAGTGACTATGTTGTTACAAACGAAAGAAAAGTGACTTTAGGAGATAATTAGAGATAGTTGAGTGAATATTTAAGTAATGGACTCCTGATTTTAAGTGTAAGAAAATTGTGGTATCATCCCAAAATAGTGACTATGTTCTTCGAAAGTTAGTGGCAAATATGAACCATTTCGCATAGTTCAATAACAAAATTGATCCTTTCCCCTGTAATAAAAGACCGCTAGTTGGAAAGCATTTGCCATTAATCACTAAAGATGATCTAGCACACTAATTAAATTCACAAATTTTACGTTTTTTACCACACTAATCTTGCAAAATCACGCACAAATCTAAAATAGCCAATATCATTCGAGTGTCTTGCCTCACCCTTATTGTATAGCATATCCAATTTATACAAATTAGGTAATTTTCCTGAAATTACTTCTCCTTATAGTTGAATGTTTCTGTTAATTGGCCTATCTGCCGTTTATAGTTACGTTTTACTCGTAGTTCAATAACCTGTCAGAGGACCGACCAAGACAGAGAACCAATAAAGACCACAACTGCAGTACAACAATAATAACTAAATACCCACTGAAATCTCACGTAAGGGGTCCGAGGAGGTTAATATGTAGATACTACTTGCTCTTTCCGGTAGACCCTCGACTTAAAGACCACAACTCCGGTGCATTCAGAAGTTTGAAAGAAAAATAAGCTCTGTAAAAGATAAGTTGTACAAAAAGAACTGGACAGGCAAAAAAGAGAAACAAGCAGCAATTTTGCCAAGTGAGAAAACATGTTGTCACTGTAGAAGCTAACAAGTATCCTCTTGTTGCATATCAAACAATCATCCAAGTCAGATGCCGATACCCAGCCCATTTTGCAGCAAGTCGAACACCAATGGCCAATGCAGCACATATCAGAGGAAACGGGACCTTCCTAACTGCACCAGTCGTTTCGCCTTCACTTTTATTTAAAGGCATCTTAGAATGTTGAATAACGGCCAAAGCAGCATAAGAAACTATTACTACCATTCTAATCCAAGGCTCTCCGACAGCAGCTAATACAGCTGCAGCAGGCAATGCGGAAGACACATAGTCTCTTTTTCTAATAAATCGAGCAAAGACAAACAAGCCCACAAGTAGAAACCAAAAGAACAGCTCAGAGATATAACCTCTCACAGCAGCGAATCCCATTATTCCAGCTGCTGTAAGAAGGTATGGTTGGCTGTTGACAGAATCTGGAACAGCAGCTTCAGCAATAGCAAGTACACAAGATGCCAAAATTATAATTGTTGTCAGCTCTTGAAGTGGTGCATATGCAACTATACCAGAGTAGAAAGCTCGAATGGAGTAAATTGTTGATTCAATAAGTCTAATTACAGCCGTGATCTGATCTCCTACGAAGTAGTATATAAAGGACAATGCAAGTTTCGGGATGTAACCAAGAAATCGGAAGATAGCACCCACAGCTTTTTTCCAATTAGACAGTTCCCACAAGACAGTTCTCCAGGCATATAGCAGAAAGGCCAACGCTGCATATCGATAACAACTTACAGAGTTAGTTTAATACTCTATCTATATCTATTGAACACTTCTTCATAAATAGAGGGCAGTCCACAGAAGAAAAGTGCAGAACGAGGCGGCAATCCATTACTTAATGAGACCTGTAAGGAACACAAATGATCAACAACTATATGATGCTTTTAAAACAGATACATGTCCTGGCAAGTTGCCCGCCAAAATTACACAGTATCTTGGGCTGCTTTTAACTATTATGATAGGGTCAAGCTTACAACGCAAAAAGACAAACATAGAAGAGACAAACTAATCCTTCTTATTTATCTACCATGTAGTCCAGACAAAGATTTAACAGGAAACCAACATATAAGAATTCTGAGGAATTCTTCAAAATTTCTATGAATTCATTGGAGTAAGAGAACAGTGACCTTGTTACCCCCTAAGGTAGACTCAATAAAGTAGTTGCATTACCACTAACATCACTCAACAACTCAGCAGCAGTTATACTCCTTGTTTTTTCCAAGCAGCAGTTATACTATCACCTACGTAAATCTCCGTCCTAGACTGGGGCACTCAGCTAAACTAATGACTAAGAATAAAAAATTGACTGATTCTATCAAGCTATACCACTCAATCATTATGTATACTCAGATGATATTTTAGGTATATTATTGACCTATCCCATGGCTTAAGATTGAAATTTCTAGATCTCAAACTTAAGAATATGCCGGTACTGCATAAGTCATAATCTACCTATGGAAATAGATCGCCTGAATGAATACATTTGTTGTGTGGGTCTTTTCTTTTCTTTTTTCTTTAATGTTTTTTTTTTTGGGGGGGGGGGGGCTGTGTGGGGGGGGGGGGTGAAGGGGTTGAAGATTTGCATAATGTGTATTAAGGTAAATTTCAACAGTCATCAAATACGCATAGAAGTTTATCATACTGGTAGCACCCTACATCATCAATTCAAAGCGATTATCAAAGAAACAATGATCACCATTAACAGGACTGTTGCACAAAGCAGACAGTCCTGTAGTATAGTAAAAGTGGAGAACCTCAGAACACTAGAATAAAAGAAACTAGTACAAAAATAAAGGTAACCGAGGCACCCATAATGGAGTGTAAATAGTGAAAAAAGATCCTCAAGGAAAATAATAATGACAAAACAGAGCAAGGTAATAAGATTGTATCATGCGATTGACTTTGTTTAGGGTTGACTGTTGCGACCACTTTTGACTAATGTATTTTGTAATTATGTAAAGTTCATTTCTTTCTTCTGGTGCTTTTCTAATAAAATCTTATTTACTAAACAGAAACAGAAGAGAGGCTAATAGAAAAATCCACGATTCAGGCTAAGAGGCCTTGAAATGTCTATAATTTCCATTTTATATGGGAGTTAACCACAATCAAACAAGAGGATAAGTAATTCTTAAGTTACCATTATTATGTTATTATCATAAGCCATAGGACTGCTACTAGGACATAACAGCATTTAATATTATAAAGATTGCGATATTTTTGCTTCATTCAAATAAAAGCAGTGTTCGCTCAGACGTCGTCCATTCTCAGAATGATCTCTACCCTCATCTCAATATTCCCCCTTTATGAATTCTCCCATTATCACAACTACGAAATAATATAAGTTGAAACATCAAACATTCAAACTAAGTGAAACAGAGAAACAAAAGCTGACTTCTTTTCTTTTTGTAAGGGAAATCCAATTCTCATACAGCAATGCGAAAGTTAGAGTACAATCAGACTACGAACATAGCACTAGTTTTCACAGGCATATCAATCAATCAACTAGGCTTACTTGGGGTTGTCAGTCATATGAATCATTTTTATCCGTTCTGCTTTATTTGGGGGCCAATTTCATTCCAAAAAGTATTAAGTAAAACAGAAAAATCAAAGCTGATATCTTTTCTTTTTGAAAGGGCAATTGAATTCTCATTCAGCAATACCAAAGCTAGAGTACAATCAGACCACCAGCATACAACTTTCCACGCATATCAATCAATCAACTATGCTTACTCGCGGTCGAATACATGAAACATGTATATCCATTCTGCTTTATTTGGGGCCAATTTTATTCCAAAAAAAAATAAAAGAATACTACTCTCCATTCCCAATTTTATGTATGATGTCTGACTGGGCACAATTTTATGATGTATGGCTTTTATAACAAGCCATAGATACATGTGTCCCAACTGATCATGAGAAGTTTAAAGTTAAACTATTTCTAATTATAGAAAGATATCATTCTTTTCAATTCAGACTAAATTGGAAAGAATATCACACAAAAATGAGAAAGCAGGAGTATACAATAGACCTCTCTATAACATCCATCCTCTATAACAGTTCACTAACACAACCAAGTTTGCTTTGGAACCAATTTGTCATGTTATGTTATAGTATATATTTTCGATATCAACAGTTAACTATAGCAGCCAAAAAATATCGGAATAAACTAGACTCTTATAAAGAGGTTTTAATTATACATACCTATGAGCCAAGGCCATCTAACAGGATTATCAGGAGCTTCTTGGGTCAAATACCTGAATCTTTCCGGCATTGTGCTCTCTCCACGAGCCTCATTTTCAGCTTTATCAACACTTTTTCCATTCTCAGCTTTCACAATAAACTCATTTTTCCTAATTAATGAAAAACCAAAATTACTACCAAAAAGCCCAGAATATCTTTTTTGGGTCAATTCGAGTTTGAAAGGTTTAATTCTGGTTATAGATAAGGGAAACGCTACATTCTGATTACGAGGGCAAGAATTAAAAGGAAAATGTGAGGAGGAGATTTTATTAAGAGATGGGATTGAAGATGAGAGAGCTGAGAGTGTAATCGACATTCTTTTTGGAGGTCAGAGAGTTTAAGGTTTTGGAGTTTTAGACTTCTGCCATTGCTAGAAAATTGGTTACTCAGAAGAAGAGTGGGGGTTTGAGGTTTTGCAAAATTGGATAACCCGATGAGTCCGACCCGCAATCAATTCATACAGGAAGAAATTTAAAATTCTCCTAATGTATAACTATTGAAAATAGCCCTTGCTTTAAAGTTAATCAAAATCTAATTACTTTTTCATTTGCTAATTAAATCTGGACAAAAATATCTTAAATTAAGATTTAAACAAATTTCAATATAATATGTTGGAGTTCAAACTTCTTACACGCATAATTCGAGCATAAATTTTAACATAAATATAATGTAATTCGCATACAAGATATCCTTAAAGTTTGAGCTCCCGTATAATATGCTGGAGCTTTATATACAAAAGTTTTACAATATAGCATATTATGTTGGATTTTTTCCGTATTTACTAAAGGTAAATTTTGTAATTTTATCCCTTTATAAAATAGTGATTCTTTTTTAATGAATTTACAAAGCTAGTTATTTTTTAATTACCAGAATCAAAAAACTAATGCAATTTTGACATTCATAAAGGAGTATATTTGTAACCTTTTTTTGGGGTATATTTGTAACTGAGTTATTATAAAAGGGGTCGTTTGTAATGTTGGAATTCACAATTCCTAGATTATTTAACAGAATTCTCTTGTTTGATTCAAACGAATTAAAAATAAAAGATGCAGTAGTTTGAAACCGAACAAACATGGATAACATTTTATTTTCAATTTCAACATTTGATATGGTAATGAAGAGGGCATTTGAGGGCTAAAATTACTTATTCTACATTGAATTAGAATAATATTAATATTAATATTTTGATAATAATAACAACAACAACAACAACAACAATAACAACATTACCCAGTATAGTCCCACAAATTGAGATTTTTTATAATAATAATAATAATAATAATAATAATAATAATAATAATAATAATAATAATAATAAACTCAATGAAATTTTACAATGAAATTTGAAAAAGTTAGATACGGGTAAAGATTTATATCAAAATTAATTATTTATTTATCTCAATTTATGTGGTACTTATTCGTTCTTAACCTATCCAAAAAGCATGACATCTTTTAATATTTAGAAACCATTTAACTTATTTTAGAACATAAGTTTCAATTTTTTTTTTCCTTTTTATACTTTATCATTAGTCAATGCCACAAATTAGGATGAGCAGAGTACTAATTAAAGCCGGTGTTCAGTGTAATTTAACCTGTTTTTTTTATATACTATAAAACATCCAACTTTTACCAAAATTCTTTTGAACAACTAGGGTTCTTGTTTCTCCCTCTTTCAAACTGATCAATGACTGATTCTAACTCCTACGTTCCTCCCGATCTTTTGGTCGAAATCCTTGTAAAACTTCCTGTAAAATCCCTGCACCGTTTCAGAGCTGTCTCCAAATCATGGAATTCCCTTATCAGCAGCCCTGTTTTCATCTCCACACACCTCAACCAAACCCCAAAAACCTCCACCCTTCTTCTTAGGCGTTACGATATTCACAATAAAGAATATTATTCACTATTTCAAGACTGTAAAAATCGACCCTGCTTGGATTTCTCTTCACAACTAAATCTCCCATTCAGTTGTGAACTTGGGTATTTCAGAATAGTTGGTAGCTGCAATGGAATCATGTGTTTGTGTGATGATTTTTTTGCTGACGTAGGGAGTGTGTGTATATGGAACCCTTCTATTCAAAAGTTTATAACTTTACCCTTGCCTTTAATTAGGCCTAAGTCACCCCACATGTTTGTACTTGGATTTGGTGCTGATAATAATTTGTCTAATAATGATGTTGATTACAAGTTGGTCAGACTTGTGTATCATAAGAATGATGATGATTTATTTTCGCGGTATAATGTTCCTCCTGAGGTTGAAATTTATTCACTCAATACTGGGGTTTGGAGGAGAGTGATAGGAGTTGAGATCAAACATTGTGTGGTGGAGTTTATGTGGTCTCAGGCTTTTGTGAATGGAGCTGTCCATTGGATTGCATATGACGTGAGCGAGAACGGTGGTGTTCGGAGTTTAATTATGTCTTTTAGTATAGCTGATGAGGTGTTTGGGAATATTATGTTACCGGATTCTTTAGCTGGTCAAATTGCAACAAATTTATCGATCATGGTGTTTGAGGGATCCCTTGCTGTTGTTAAGTATGAGATGGAGATAAATGGTGGTTCATGTGAAGTATGGGTGATGAAGCGGTATGGAGTTTTGGAATCTTGGACTAGATTTTATAGTATAAGTTTGGATGATATGGCGAAAGTAGTTGGATTTAGGAATAATGGTGAAGTTTTATTTTCAACTAGGAGCAAGCTGGTTTCTTATGATCCAAATAGTGGACACAAGAAGGATCTTGGTATTCGTGGGAGTTCCCGCTCATTTTATGTTCAAAATTACATGGAATCGCTTGTTTTGCTTCAAGGAGATAATGTAGTTTTGGACGAATTCTTGGAAGGAATGGGAAGTTTATGGATTGAAGACTAGCAGGACTATAGAACTTCTTGGTGCACGAAAGAAGAACGTGATTAGAAGGTAAAGTATTTTACCAAGTTCAACCGACATGGAATGTCGCATTCTGCTAATTCTGTTTCATGGCATAGTGGGAGTGTAAGATGTTTTATCAAATTTGTTTCACCTAGTTTAGAGCTATCTAATTATGACATATTGAATGTTGAACTTTTGCTTTCCCATTTGTTGCCTTATATTAGTTGTTAGTGCACTCTTGTTGTTGTTTTGATATATTTCTCGTTTAATTATTGTGATCTCATATCTTAATCAAGCAATGGACTTCAGGGGCGGAGCCAGCCTTATAACTACGGGTTCGGCATAACCCAATAGCTTGACTCAAACCTTGAATTTGTGTTGAAAAAATTATGTGAATATGTATAAATATTCTATTTAGAACCCTGTAAGTAAAAAGGATTATGGTTCATAACCCATAAACTAAAATCCTAGCTCCGGCTTTGACAGTCCTTGTCTCTATCTGTAGTCAACGTTGTTGCAGAGACCTTTTCTTTTTCCGACTGGCATTTCTAGTTTCATATCTTCCCTGAAGTAAATCACTTATAGAGACCGAGCCTTGTTCCATTTGCAATGCTTTCTAGTTCTCTACGTGTTGATTTTTCTTTTCATTGTTCTTATATTTTGAGCTATATATATGTGGTTAACCCTTTTAAATTATCCATGTTTGGCACCCCCTTTGACCCATAGTTGCAGGCGATAAAGCTTTCTGTCTCATCGATAGCACTTGTATGACTATTTGCCTAAAGTATATTTGATAGGTGGAATTGCCATACTTCTCCCTAATACCGAAATTGGCGTGTAATTTAGCTCACCCAAGAACAGAGCCCTGTACAAAGTCAGTGCTGCTAAAAGTTAATAAAATCTATCGTCTTTTCCTATTAGCACACATTTTTCAAGTTTGCACCAAAGGGCCAAAAGTGTCTACCGTAAACAACCTCTCTACCCTCATAAGGTATGGATAAAGTCTGCGTGCACACTACCCTCCCTAGATCCCACTTGTGGGATTTCACGGGATTTATTTTCGTTGTTATGCACCAAAGGGACAAAAGTCCTTAACATCTAAAGTATGCACTGCTGTGACCTTGTCTTTAAAGTATTTTCTATTTTACTCCATATCTTCTTGATACATTTTGCTCCCTCGCAACCGCACAACAGCTAAACGGGTCCTTAATTGAGTACGGCATCACTCCACATTGGAGTTGGATGAGTCCTCTAGGTCGTTTCTGCTTGTTGCGGAGGAAATGGGGTTTGATTTCTTTGTTCTGTACAAGAGTTTATAAAATCACTTGGTGTTGTATTTTTCTCGTAGCAGTATTGGGAAGAGGTGATTCGGCAAGACATGGCTATTCTCCAGCTTAGTGAGAACATGACCATTGATAGAAAGGTGTAGAGCTCGAGAATTAAGGTAGTAGGCTAGGTAGTCGAGCTGTGTCCTTGCTCATTCCGGTAGTTTTAATGCATATCTCAGTGTTAGTCTTGTGTTTTTTTTATTATTAGATTTATGTTATTGCTTACTTTTCTTTCGCTTTGGTTTTTTTTTTGGTTTGCTGGTGTTGTTGCTTGTTGTTACCCTTTCTTCTCTATCTTTCCTGAGCCGAGGGTCTTCCGGTTAGGTCTGCGTATATTCTGTCCTCCCCAGATTCTACTAGTCGGATCACTCTAGGTTGTTGTCGTCGTAGTATTCTTGTCGTCTAACGAGATGGTTTAGTTTGGAAGGTAAAGAGAAGTGGTATCATCAGTCTCAGGATGGAAAAGTTAGCTGCCATATGTTAATATATAATAGCAGCAAGCTGTTATTCATCTAACTTCTTCATTTCAAATAATCTTTAGAAATTTAGAGAAATCTTCAGAAGCCTTTGCCTCTTTATATGGAAAATGGCACCCAAGTGCAGAGCTTGAGTTTATACTATCACTTGAAATTTCCTTTCATCTAATATCTGTCTATTAAAGCTGAAGCATGCAACAGAAACAACCCATAGACCAAAGGGCAATCCGATCCAGTAAGTTCTCGCTATGCGCGGGATTCGAGGAAGGGCCGGACTACAAGGGTCTATTCTACGCGGTCTTACCCTGTATTTTTATAAGAGGCTGTTTCCACGGTTCAAATCCGCGACCTCCTTGTCATATGGCAACAACTTTACCATTTACACTAAGGCTTCCCTGCATCTCCAATCTTGCCTCAATCCCCCATAATAGGGGAAATTTTTGGGGGAATTTTGCTCCAACCCTCTCCCATTTTTGTCCCCAAAATGGGGATGAATAGCGTTCCCTCATATGGGGTTACACTATTCATCTCCCCCAATACTATTCATTAATTTTTTATTACTATTTTATTATTTAATCTTTTAATTTATCTCTTTATATATACCTAATTATGTTTATGTAATATCTTTATAATATTAATATTATATCTTAACTTTTGGTGTATAATTTTGATATATTAATTTTCGTGCATTTATATTTTTATGTAAAATTATAAGTTAATTTTATTATAAGTTAATTGTACAAAAAATATATAATTATCCCAAAAAATGAATGATGCAGATATAAAATATTAGATGTTAAAATTGAAAGGTGCTAAAATTGAAAAGTGAAAATTGAAAATACATTAATATTGGAAATGCATGATAATTAAAAATACATTAAATTAAAATACATAAAATTTGAAAGTATGGTAAATAGCATAATAGCTTAGTAGGGAGAATACTAGTTGTTGAAGTAGAATATTTATTTAGTATTTCGAATAAATTTTATCGTTATGTAATGTGTATTTAATTAATCTTCTATCACAATGATTTTACTTTTATTTGAATTAGTTAATCTATAATTATTGCTTACACATTATGTGATTTAAAATTTTATGGAATTATTTAAACTATGAAAATTATAGATTAATAAAAATAAAAGATGGAATTTGTTTAATAAAAATTAAAAAATAAAATTGAAATAAAAAATAATAATATACTATAAAAGAGAGAAGAATATAAAAAAGTTTGGGAAAACAAATAGGGGAATGGTTGGATTAAGTATACCCAAAGTGAGAAAATCTTCATTTTTTTAGACAAAAAAAAAGGGGGGGCAACATTGGATATGGCCTTAAGAAACAACCTAGAGCAAGTTTTGAAATACTTTAAAATATTATATCTAGGATTTGAACTTAGTGATTTAAAATAATTTTTGAACACTCTTACCATTACAATAGCATCCTTTCTTATATTAAAGGGATTCAATAGTTAATCATTAATAAGGTCCTTTTCAACATCACTGTCGGTAATTATTACATTACTAGTAAATTTAATCGCGCGGATAAAAACAATAAGCAAAATCTGACTAAATAACTGATGTCATGTAAAGGAAAATCAATCTCTACTAATCAAAAATATCTTTATGATTTTACCATGAGTTATCATGATTGTTATAATGGGTGAAATGAAAAGTTAAGTAGGCGTTGGGACGTTATTTTGTTAAAGTTTGAAAAACAGAAGTATTCGATTTCCAAATATTATCAAATACTGTATATAACATCTATAGCCAATCGAACAAAGGAAAAAACTGTGCAATGCTTCTCATGTTTTCTCGACATTGTTCATAGAAGGACTCCTTTTCATCGAGAGATGTCACTTTTTTCTTAAATATTGGAGTTGGCCCAGTCAACATATGGCTTCTTCTCTTGTCTTGAAAAATGCCTCTAATTAATATGATCATCCTGATGATAGAGGGTAATTTTCATTTTTAAGGAAAGAAGTGATTCCATCTTCTTTCCATGTGAGTTTCCGAAGTCATGAAAATAAATGATAATTATACACTACATGAAAGAAGCTATAAGATGCTGGTAAAATGAATAAATTAATTATTATCATGTTATTTATTTTTAAGAGCATGTTGGATTTTCTTTTTCTTGAATGGAGTTTTAATTCCAATCGGCAAACATGTAATGCCTATTGCATAAAAAATGAAAGTTAAAAAGTGAAAATGTTGCTTAACCGATTCCTCTCGGCAAAGGTTAGAGCATGTGAACCCTGCAGGTAAGTTTTAAATTTTATCTTCTAATTTAGAAACCTAAAATTGAAAATAGCACTTTCCTAAATTGTTAATAGACGTCATGATTACTTATTTTCATTCCTAAGGAAATAAATGATACATATATTATGTATGATAAAATCCAATAACAATGACCGTATTAAAAGGCCATGTTGCAGCCTTCCTGATAATCCCATATGTGTCAACCTTATGGTAAATTTCTTTTCAGAAAACATATGTGCCAGTTTTGGTGAAAACCTACTTTTTTTTTTTTGCGGAACTCAGTTTAGTTGAAGTTGTTATAATCTACAAATTATTGACAAAACACATTGGAAAAACTTTACTCAACCACTTGAAAGCAAACAACAGTAGATGAAAATCATATTCTCAATGCTACAAAGAATGTCATGTGTCAAATTAAATACTCAAAACTTGCTTCTTAAACACAAATTGTATCCCAATAATTATTATCCACTCGATATTAGAAAAGTTGAAGCAGAAACAAATAAAGTAAACCACAAACTACTCGTTATTAAAATAATAATTTCTGAATAAAGCATAATATGCTTTAAACTAATGACACAGACATCCATAGTCCAACCTCATCCTTTGACTGCTCGTGTTTTGCTTAAGCTTTTTGTAGATTTTTAATTAACACGAATTAATATAAAATTTTGAAAACATAACTGTTAACTCCATATTTTTTTCAAATAGTGGACATCCTGCGATGGGAGCATTCAAAGTACAAGAGATAATTGGAGGAATAATCCAATCTAACTCATATTTCAAATGCAGTACAAATAACACTGACAAAGAGTTTACATTTAAGCCATATAGTGAAATAACTCCAAATCAACATGGAGGAATTTGTTATCCTTTATAACGTGCACTATAAAATACAAGAAAAAAATCACTTCATTTCCGTGTAATCCCGACATAAATCATGCCATACCTTCGTTGTAAATTCATATAACTGGAAGTTGGTCGCAAATTCCAAAGCTGTTAAACTTCATATATGAACGCTTCGAATCTACACAACGTATTTCTCAAGGAAATTAGAGTCACTCACACAAGGGATGATGAAGAATTTATTGTAAGTAACTCAACCGCAAAAAAAAAAAAAAGCAATATAAAAATTAGTTGATACACTATCTTCTTGAATGTACGAAAGTTCAAATTTGTTACGGGTGACAAACCTGCGGAAGATCTATCGAAATAACTGTTAATCCTGCTGGCGGCTTAGAGATATGGCTTTGCAGGCACTTACTTTGTACGAATTTTACCTCTAAAATTGTGGTAGTGAAGAAGAAGTTATGTCGATTTTGAAACGACGCCTTTATTCCGCTTTTGTTGTTGTTAACGGAAGGACAAGTGATTAAGTATACTGAAACGGTGCCTTTTCTGTAATTAAATAACTAAGTATTGTATTAAAATGATATGGAAAATAAACATGAAGGAATAATATATATATATATATATATATATATATATATATATATATATATATATATATATATATATATATATATATATATATATATATATATAGATTATAGTACAGTGTCGTCCAAGGTTTTAACAACATTCCTATTTATTTAGCATTTATATACCCTACTATTTTCCAATCGAATTATGAGAGAAATTGCAACTAGGAAGGACGAAGATTTTTTTATTCCTGGAAATGGATTTCACAATCTTGTGCGATTTATTTTCTTGCTTTTGACGTTTATATATTCACATAAAGTTCCCATAATATTGCTTTACTATTGCTAAGGCTCCCTTCAGAAACTAACCCATAACAAGTTTTTGAAATACTTTAAAATATTATATCTAGGATTTGAACTTGTGATTTAAAATAATTTTTGAACCCCCTTACCATTGCAATAGCATCTTTTCTTATATGAAAGGGATTCAATAGTTAATCATTAATAAGTTCCTTTTCAACATCACTGTCACTATTACTCTAATGATCGATTAATTTGCTTTTTTATTTAGGTCCAAAATAAGTATCTATTTATATAATTAAAAAAAATTCAATTTATTATTCCTAAAAAAATCATTTAATTCTCACATTTGATAAGAGAAGTAGGTGCTACTACTATAACTACGGTGCAATATTTAATGAAGGGTAGTTTAGTCACATTAACTATTTTCATCTAGAATTTAGTATTTCCTTAATGAGTATGTAAAAAGCAGATTGGTCACTTATTATGGATAGCAGGGAATATTATTTAAGTACAATTTCGTCCAAGGTTTTAATAACATTCCTATTTATTTAGCATTTATATACCCTACTATTTTACAATCAAATAATGAGAGAAATTGCAACTAGAAAGGACGAAGATTTTTTTATTCCTGAAAATGGATTTCCTAATTTTATGCAATTTTATTGTCTTGCTTTTGATATTTTAATATTCACATAAAGTTCCCATAATATTGCTTTAGTATATGATTGACCAAATGACTAAATCTAATCAATGATGAAGTTGAAGATATTCTCAAGTCTCCACACGCCAAATTTCCTGTTCACACCGAATTAGTAGGTAAAAACATTTGGGACCACCAAAGAGTTTCGTGGGATGGTCGCCATTCATATACTCTTACCCAGAGTTTTCAAGTTCTAACCTTGAAAATATTAGAACTTTTAACAGGGAGTCTTTATCCCGTAATGATCCTACTCAGCGCAAATTAAATTAGCCGAGCTGATGAATTTCAAATATCGAATAATTAAAGAAAATATAGAAAGACTTTGGTGTGAAATCTATTGTATCGATTAAAAATTATAGATGTGCAATTGGATTTTCTACAACAACCTAGCAGCTTCCATATGGTAGTGACTAGTGGTGGAAGCAAGATTTTCGCTAAGGAGATCCAAAAAATAAAAAAAAGTAAACACATAAAAATACTAAGAGTTTTCAACATCAAATATATATATATACATGAAAAAAAATTAACCTCATATACACAATATAATTTTTGAGGAAGGCGGCTGAACCCCACCGCTCCGCCCCACGTAGTGTTAGGCCTAATGCATTATCAGCCACAAATTCAGTATTGGCCTAATAATTCATGTAGGAAAGTCACCTCGTGAATCACCAGAAGCAATAGGTTTCGTCACGTGCAATATTTCTCTATATGATAAGCCAAACCTACTCTCTGTATTTCTTAACCAAAAGCTACAATGGCGTCTGTGATTGAGCAATGTCAAGTTGCGCCATCTCCCGGCCGTGCATCTGAGCTCACACTTCCTCTCACATATTTTGATCATATGTGGTTACTTTTCAACCGTATGCGCCGGATTTTATTCTACAAGCTTCCCATTTCCAGATCCGATTTCGTCCAAACTATTATTCCTTCTCTTAAAGATTCGCTCTCCCTCGCTCTCAAATACTATACACCCTTAGCTGGCAGTGTTGCTTGTCCACTAAGTTCTAGCGGTTATCCTGAGCTGCGTTATGTAATAGGGGATTCCGTTTCTGTTACTTTTTCTGAGTCTGATATGGATTTCAGTTATCTCATTAGTAACCATCCCAGAGATGCTAAGGATTTCTATCACTTTGTTCCTCAGTTGGCAGAAGCTAAGGATGCACCAGGGGTTCAATTAGCCCCGATCTTAGCTATTCAAGTGACACTTTTTCCGAATCATGGCATATCCATTGGTTCAACTCACCATCATGTTGCTGGTGATGGTCCTAGCTTAGTAGGGTTCACGAAAGCATGGGCTTTGCTCAATAAATTCGGCGGAGATGAACAATTCTTAGCTAATGAGATCGTTCCATTTTATGACAGGTCCGTAATCAGAGACCCTCATGGACAAGCAATGTCTATATGGGATGAGATGCAGAAATTTAAGTGGGAGATTAGTGATATTGTGACTCCGCCCGATAAGGTTCGAGGTACATTTATTATAACACAGGATGACATCACAAAGTTCAAGAATTCAATATTATCAAGACGACCAAACCTAACTCATGTAACATCTTTCACAGTAACGTGTGCTTATGTATGGACTTGCTTGATAAAATCAGAGGACGCGATCAGAGAAGAGATAGAAGAAAATGTAACAGAGTTCTTCGGAGGTGTAGCAGATTGTAGATCGCGTCTCAATCCACCACTTCCTCTATCTTATTTCGGGAATTGTCTAGTGACGCTCATTGCAAGAGCAAGTCATGTTGACTTAGTAGGAAAAGAAGGTTTTACAATTGCTGTGGAAGTAATTGGAGAAACCATTGAGAAAAGGATGAAGAATGAAGATTATATCCTCACCGGGGAGTGGTTCAAAGAATTTTGCTCCATAGACAATAAACGGACGCTTACTATTGCTGGATCACCAAAGCTTGACTTATATGCTGTTGATTTTGGTTGGGGAAAACCAGAAAAGTTAGAGTTCGTTTCAATTGACAATAGTGATGGCGTATCAATGTCCCTCAGCAAGTCCAAAGCCTCAGATGGAGATTTAGAGATTGGTTTGTCTTTGCCCAAAACTCGAATGAATGCTTTTGCTGCTCTATTCACTCATGGGCTAAGCTTTCTGTAGGAAGCCTGGATGATATTTGGCACAATTGGCTTGGATTTTCCATAGCTATTGGAGTATATCATAGCAACTGTAGAAGACTTTTTTTGTTTAGTGAGAGGCAGGAGAAATTTCTAGAGACAGAAAGTTGTCTCTCAACATTGGTAATACTCAGACTTCAAATAATCTTCAGAATTTGAGAGAAACTTAGAAGCCTCAAATTACGCGACACATCAAACAAATACATTATTTACCATTTGTAACTATACCTTAAAGCAAATTTACTATTTGTAACTATATTTGAATTTTATAGCAAATCTATAAAATAAGAGGATAGTTATTTTGAATTGAAACAAGAGCGCTTTAAGATCTCGTAGTTCAGTTGGTTAGAGCCCTTGCTTAGTTAGTGGAGGTCTTGAATTCGACTTTCAATAAAAAGAGCATTTTATTTTTCTGTATTTTTGTATTTCGCGTTGGTTATATTCGTTCAACTAATATAGTCGATATGAATACGGTCGATATATATTGTATCATTTGTATGCACCCTGTATACAATCAAAACAGATTGTATCCTTCGTACACAACCTTGTATTTTGTCTTGGTTATTGTTGATACATGTTGTATTCGTTGCGCGAGCGAATATAGTTAATACAAACTGTATTCAATTGCGCGTATGAATACAAGTGATAGAAGATGATAACAATTGGACAATAGTTATGAGTAGTAATTAACCAAATTATAGTTTCGAGGCTCTAAACTATTATGCTTTATGAAAATTCTTCTTTATACTCGCACTTAAAATTTCCTCTCATCTATACCTGCCCATTAATGCTGAACCATGCAGCAGAAACAACCGAGAGCAAGATTTGAAATACTAAAATTAATTTTTAGCATTTGAACTTGTGATCTAAAATAGTTTTTGAACCCCTTTTACCATTAGTCCATTACAATAGCATATTTCTTTATGTTATTCAATAGTTAACCATTAGTAATGTCCTTTTCAACATCCATGTCAGCATTTATTTATACTAGTTTTAGAATACATTGCACATGTATTTTATATCAATGATTATAAAATTGTAAAATTGACACGAATATTATTCATTATATATATATATATATATATATATATATATATATATATATATATATATATATATGATAGAGTTATAAAATAGAATGGGAAGTGGTTCAAGGAAAAATATCATATATTTTGATCTTATTTTCCTTCTTCACTAGGTTATATGGCAAGATCCCTTATCTATAATGCAGGGAAGAAATCTTTCTTTTCCACTGGTTCTTGAAAGCTATCAATCCCCGCTTTTTCCTCTCGCATCGGTTCTGCATCAGGTGATGAGCCCACGCAAAAACTTTCTCTTTTACTGGCGCCCGATAAGTAATAGATTTAGAAGTTAAAAAAATATCAGCTTACTGTTGCTGGATCACCAAAGCTTGACTTATATGCTGTTGATTTTGGCTAGGGAAAACCAGAAAAGTTAGAGTTCGTTTCTATCGAGAGTCACAATGGTGTATCAATGTCCCTCAATAAGTCCAAATACTTAAATGGATATATAGAGATTGGCTTACCTTTGCGCAAAACTCGAATGAATGCTTTTGCTACTCTATTCATTCATGGGCTAAGCTTTTTGTAACTCTAGTTATAATTCTATTTTTGGAGCAAAATAAAGTTGCATTTTCAGTGTTCTGGTGGATTTGTTAGAGATGAAACACTTCAAATTAGTGAAGATACTTTGCCAGTATTAGTGAAGATCAGAATCCTTTTTCTTTATCGAAAATAGTGAAGTGTTGTATGTAAATTGATGTTATCCAAGTAATAAATTGTTACATATAATCATGATCATAGCTCTATGATTGTCAGCTCCGTCCCATTAAAAAATTACTGAATGTTGAATATGTTCTTTGCCCTCAAACATCAAGAGGTTTGTAATTATTGAATTCACTTACTTTTAGTGAAGGAAGTTTTGGAACAATGGTAAAATTATCTCCGTATGATTTATGGGTTATGAGTTCGAACCGTAAAATCAATAATTAATATTTGTATTAGGATATACTCTTATATCACACATCATTATGGTGCCCTCCCCGAATCTTGTATTAAGGAGGGGCTGCTGTTGTTTTTGCTCTAACTATCAGAGTAATGGTTGAATCTCAATATTGTGGCAGCAAAGTTACTCTACCATTTACAATATCAGTTGGGCGGCAAAAGCTACAAAGCAATGGGCACTTATTCTTCAAATATCCTGCGTTTGCTCTCTCACACAAAGCTCTTAACATCCCACGTTAATCAAGGCCGACATGAACAAGCTATTTCTCTTTTCCACCAAATTCACTCTACACTTTCCTTTTCGCTCGACCCCTTCGTATTTCCTCTTGCTCTTAAGTCATGCGCTGCCCTTAACTTCTCTCAGCTCGGCACCACCATTCACGCTCATATATACAAAGCATCTTTTACCTCCAATCCCTTTGTTGCTTGCGCTTTAGTCGACATGTATGGAAAGTGTGTCTCACTTGTGTCCGCACGTCAACTGTTCGATGAATCTCCTGACAGAAACGTAGTCGTTTGGAACTCGATGATTTCGCTTTATGCACATTCTAATGATGTTGACAGTGCTTTAGAACTGTTTCGAGTAATGGATGTGCCGCCTAATTCTTCCACGTTTAATGCGATTATTGCAGCGTTGGCAGAAACAGAGGACGGGTTTTCTAAGGCCATTTTGTGTTATAGAAAAATGGAAAGAATGGGTCTGAGACCGAATTTGATTACGGTTCTTGCATTGTTACGCGCTTGTATTGGTATAGCGGATGTGAATTTGATCAAACAGATTCATGGGTATTCAATAAGGAATGACATTGATCCGGACCCCCAATTGAGGAGCGGATTAATCGAGGCTTATGGGCGTTGTGGATGTCTTGACAAAGCCCATCATGTGTTTGTCAGTATGAGGAACAGGGATGTGGTTGCTTGGAGTAGTTTAATCTCAGCGTACGCGCTTCAGGGGCAAGCTAGAACAGCACTTGAAGTCTTTAAGAAAATGGAAATGGCCAATGTAAGGCCTGATGGGATCACTTTCCTTGGGGTATTGAAAGCTTGTAGTCATGCTGGATTAGCTGATGAAGCACAAATGTACTTTGCACGTATGAGAGATCGATATGGTGTTGAAGCAAGCAGTGATCACTATGCTTGTTTGGTAGATGTATTGAGTAGGGCGGGAAGATTGCATCAGGCGTATGAAGTTATTAGGCGAATGCCAGTGAAGGTGACTGCTAAAGCTTGGGGAGCACTTCTTGCTTCTTGTCGAACTTATGGAGAAGTCGAGCTGGCAGAAATAGCTGGAAGAGCTTTGTTTGAAGTAGAGCCTGACAATCCTGCTAATTTTGTGATATTGGCAAGAATTTATGCGAGCAATGGGCGATTTGAGGAAGCGGAAGGACTCCGAAGAGAGATGATCAAAAGGGGCATGAAAGCAGCTCCTGGTAGCAGTTGGGTAGTTCATCAAGATTGACTTTTCAGGTGTTCTTTGGTTGGTGGGGATGAGGGTTGTGGCAGAGGCGAACGCAGCATTTCGGCACCGGGTTCATCTGAACCCAGTATTTTTAACACAGAACTTTATGTGTAAAATTCACCAATATTGCAACAAATAGTAAATATGGACCCTTAATTTTAAAATACTATGGGTTCAATATAATACTAACTAGATTCATAGAATTTAAATCATGAATCTAGCTCTGATTTTTAGAGTAGGAAGAAAAAATGAACGTTGCAGCAAAGAGCTCTTCCCGATTAGAAAGGCAACTGGTGAGTTTACTAAAAATTGAATGTGATTTGTACAATGTTTGACATATGAATTTGGAAAATTCATCCAAAGAGCTGCGCTGTTTTCTGTCTTTGCCTTCTGCAGAAAGCTTGTCTAAGTGTGATGACATTCTGCTTGATCTCCAATGCTTAATGTAATTTACAATATCCAAATGAGAGCACCACTGATGATTGTTCCATGTGATATAATATCCAGTCGATTTTGTGTAAAATAAAGCATGTCTTACGTAGTTTCCGTTAAAAGTGTGACCATCTCATTTAAAAGTTTAAGTTGTTAGATAGAACACACTTTTATTTATTAATTATGCCTTCAATATGCTCCTCACGTGGATGCTTGATTCTTTTTGATGAGCCAAGCACACGACAATTATTTTTTATATTGGGTGGCGGTGAGATTTGAACCTAGGGCTAACCTTCAGGGGTTGGCTTGGTGGCAATAAACTTGAGCCTTGGGGTTTGCTCCCTTCTAAGGTCTCAAGTTCGAAACCCACTAGGTGCAAACAATTTCTGAGGGCTATCGGACTGAGTAAAACCTAAAATAAATGTGGTGCACTTGTGGGAAACTCCTTGCCAAGGGCCTGTGTACCCCGAAATTAGTCGGGGCTCATAGAAACTCGGACACCCGATGCAAATAAAAAAAAAAAAAAGAAGAGAGATTTAAACCCAGGACTTCTGCATGCTTTGATATTAAAGTGTATGATGATTTCCAAGCTTTTAGATGAGATTGCCACACACTTCAATAATGACATCATTTTATGGGAAGTAAAAAAGTGCAAATTTAATTCTATTGTGAGGTATAACAAAACATTTGCTTTTGGAACTGTTCTCAAATTTATCATGATATAAATTGGATGATTTTCTTACCAAAGAAAATGCAAACTTGCATAAGATAGAAATTTTACTGGTTGTGTATGTGTTTTGTGTCACCCTTCATTTCTCTGTGCCTTTCTACGTTACCTTATTCCTCCTCTCATATCCTTCACCGAAAGATATTATTTTAGTCTGTTGCACATGAATTATATGAAAGTTGGCTGAATCAAGTAAAACAAACGCAGTTGCAATTTGAACAGTCTTCAGAAATATGGTGCACCTTATGGTTTGCACCATATGGGGATACAACAACAACTCAGTATATTCCCATAAGGTGGGGTCTGGGGAGGGTAATATGTAGACAGGCCTTACCTCTACCCGAGAGGGCAGAGAGGCCGTTTTCAATCGACTCTCGGCACAGGGAAAAGAAAGGCAAATAAAACAAAAACAAAAACAAAAACAAAAACCGCATTAATTACACCAGCATGCATCGCATAAAAATTATCTAAGAGACATATGTACCATAAATAAGCAGACATGCAATGATATTAAAACAGCAACTATCAGAAATGACTGCCATAAGAGAGCACAAACTAATCCTCTATGGCGGGCCCTACCACGCCACACTCACCCCGGGAAAGGAGTACGGAACATCTAGAAGCCCCTATCCTACAACCGTGATACTAGACCTCCAGACTTTCATATCAAGGGTCATGTCCTCGAAAATCCGCATCCTGGCCATGTCCTGTCTAATTACCTCTCCCCAGTATCTCTTAGGCCTCCCTCTGCCTCGCCTTCACACCGACCACCGCTAGCCGCTCACAGCTCCTCACCGGGGCATCGGGGCTTCTCTTCCGCACATGCCCGAACCACCGAAGCCTCACCTCTCGCATATTCTCATCCACTGGGGCCACCCCCACCTTCTCCCGAATAACTTCGTTCATAATCTTATCTAACTTGGTGAGCCCGCACATCCACCTAAGCATCCTCATATCCGCAACCATCATCCTCTGAACATGAGATTTCTTCACAGGTGAACACTCCGTCCCATACAGCATGGCAGGTCTAAACACAGCTCTATAAAACTTCCCCTTGAGTTTCTGTGGCACTTTCTTATCACACAAGACTCATGATGCAAGCCTCCACTTCGACCACCCCGCCGCTATAATATAAAATGAATGTAGTAGGCACCTTATCTTAACTGTTGTCACGTGATATCGGTTCGTTAACCTTTTTCGTAAATATGAATGTATAAATAATAAGAAAAATAAAAATATTGATATAAATATAAAAAATGACATTGCTTATTGTTATAATAATTCCTCTATTTATTTGTTCACTTCTTCAAATATTAACACTGCGTACAAAAATTATACGCCACTGCATCTTTGGTGCCTTTAACACACTCCATGTTCAAGGATGAATTTTTACACACCAAAACTTAATCCAAAACGTATCATTTACACACATATTTGGCGTCTGATCACTTCCATTAATTTTATATCATGGACTAATAATGTTGTAACACGTATCATTAACTTAAAAATTACGTACTTAAAATTATTATACCATAAGCCATAAATTTATATTTCAGTTATGGCAGCATTTGGTACATTGCTATGTTTAACAAAATTTCTTACAATGAATACTGTGGAATGAAATATAAAGAATAAATCAAATATTAAAAGAAAATTTCCGACCTACCGGATTCGAACCAGTGACCTAAGGATTAGCTGTTTGACCAAACTACAGTCCTCCGCTCTACCAACTGAGCTAAGGTCGGATTTATGAAATGTTTCTTATTTGACAAAAACAAAACAGACGTGATTCTTGCTCCCAATATTTATTATCCTATTTATTTTTGGAGTGAATACGAATGGAAACTCAAACTTTTCTAGAAAAGAGTAGTTCTCTCCTTACTCTTTCAGGTAGAAGATTTATTCTTTTATTTTTATTTTTTGCCTCATCATTTCTATTCTATAACATCTGGTTTATTAACGTACAAAGGATATTACCTTTAAAATCCATAAAGAAAGTAATATAATCTTCTAAAAGTTTTATCGGGCAAAGAATAATTCACACACGATACTGTAAGATCATACGAAAATCAAATTTTGATCTAAAATCAAGTGAATTGTTTTTTTTTTTCTGGTAAAAAAGAAAGTTTTATATCCTTGTATTCCTCCCTTGAGCATTAGAAATTCAAAGCTTTAATTATCTGAAATTGGATTTAGTATAAAGTTTATGTTGAAGAGATTATGCGCTCATGTATACGTCCGAGAAGGTTTTAGACAAAATTAATTATGTCTTCACTTATATAGCAAGAAATATTCTAAATTGCCAAAGGTGACATGTAGTCTGTGTTAGGTATTGTCCTAATTTTCTTAGCATATTTTATTTTCCTATCTTTTAAAAGAAAGGGTAACATATTTATCATAATTGGATTTTTTTTCTTGTAAAAAAAATTATAGATCTCTCATATCTAGCTAGTCCTTTTTCTTGTAGGGAAAGATTTGAACTTATATAAATTGAGGATCTTTCCTTCTCATTCAGTAGCATCCACAATGTAGTCATATAGGTCGGGGTTTGAGAGTCGTGTTTAAGTGGAGAACTTTAGGGGATAAGTGTAAGTGTGTCACTTGTGTTTGCCTCTTCATGAGGTCGTTCTCTCGATATTTTGTACTGGCCTGTTATACATTAGATTGCTCATCTCTGCCATGAATGTTGTTGTCCTGTGATCAGGAGGTCACGGGTTCAAGCCCAAGAAATATCCTCTTACAGAAATGCAAGGTAAGAATGCATACTATAGACCCTTGTGGTCCGACCCTTTCCCAGACTGCATAATGGAAACTTAGTGCACCGAACTGTCATTTATTTATTTATATATGTGTTACGACCCCAAAACCCGGCCGTGATGACGCCCAACACATTGCTAGGCCAGCCTGACCAATCTCACACAATACCGAGCTATTAGCTCTCACTTTACTTTAAAAGCAATATTTAACAATAATAGAAGTACGATATTTTAGCATAAGTTGCAAAAATAGCCCAACACAGTGTAACATCTCCCACAGATCTGGAGTCATAAGCCATGAGCCTCTACTAAGAATATAATAGTGATACTAAATACAATTGTATCTGACAAATGCGAAAAAATAGTCTATATAACAGAGGATAAAAGGGAATGTTAGGTCCTGCGGACGCTAAGCAACTACCTCGATAGTCCGATATGATCTCTGAGTGTAGCTGGGGAGTCAGCCCTGCTGTGATGTACTTGGATCTGCACACAAGGTGCATGGAGTAGTGTGAGTACTTCCAACTCAATGGTAATAAGTACGGATAAAGACATTGAAGGTAAAAATACCCAATATTGCACTAAGCAAAGCTATATAATAACCTTCTTTTACCATTTTCAATAGTATAAGTCTCAGAATAAGTAATAATAACTAAGCAGTACAACAGGTATATCTAAATGCAATGCAGATGCATGAACATGACCGTAACGGCGCGTAGCCAGATCCATTTAGGTATTCGCGCTCACTATGGAAGTTCAGACTCCGAAGGGGCTCCTTCAGCCCAAGCGCAATATCAGTGATATGCTGCGGCGCACAGCCTGATCCACTACCAGTCCAGCTACATGCAAGCCTCACAAGCACAGAAAATATCATTTTGAAATCTCTTTTTATCAATAACAGTAGAAAACAGTATTCAGAAATACCAGAGTCTGGAAAACCAATTTAGACAGTGTTTAGCTCAGGACTCATATCAAGATAACATGCTATACTCATAGAAGCAATGATAACGATCCTCACGAGATCCAAATAACTAGCTCACAGCCCAATGATATCCACAACCATCCAAGTAGGAGGTTTAACGGCTCATTTATAGCCAACAACACAGTATAATACTACACAGTCGTACTAAGCCATAGTCCCCAATCACAATCGACCCCGCACTCACAGTGGAGTATGTGTATCGCCTCAATATAGCGTCACATAATGATATACCAGGGTTTCAAACCCTCAGGTCATCATCCATACTCATTACTCACCTCGACTCGGCTCGAAAACTACACCACAACTCCTTTGCCACGAGAATCGGCCTCCACAGGTGCAAAATCTGATCAAAACCAATAGGAATACATCGAAATAGGCTAAAGGAACATAACTCAATCGTAATAACTCGAATTATACCCAAAAACACGAAGTTGCCAAAATCCGACCCGTGGGCCCGCTTCTCGAAAAATTACAAAAATTACATTTTCAGAATCTATGTCGCCACGAGTCCATACATATAAAGTTTATCAAAATCGGACTGCGTTTGCCCATTCAAATCGTCAATTTTCTATTTCCCAAGCTTAGAGCAAAATCCCTCATTTTTACACCTTAATTTCTCCATTTTCAGAGATTAAATACATGGTTTATCATTATATTAACATAATTTGGGTCCATGAGTTCTTACCTGATAATACCCCTCGATTTCCTCCTTAAAATCGCCAAATTCACCTCTAAGTTCGAAGCCCCAAATGAGTTAATGCTTCTGAAATTCGAACCAGCACTGTTCCTTAAACCCCAGACATTTTTCGCTTCTGCGGCTACAGTGCCGCTCCCGCGTGACCGCTTCTGCGGATTTCGAGTCACTTCTGCGACAATTCATTAAAGCCACATAACGTTTCTGCGGTTATACACTCGCTCATGCGAGGCCGCTTAAGCGAAAATTCCTCCGCTTCTGCGAGGTCCCACGTTCAGCTATTTTCCGCTTCTACGGACCATTGCCCGCTTCTGCGGGTCCACTCCTGCAACTAATCACCTGCTTCTGTGGAATCTTCACTGGCCAGCCCTAAGCTCGCATATGCAATACGTAATCCGCTTCTGCGGAGCCGCTTATGCGGTCTCCCTTTCGCATAAGCGGAAGTCACTGCTGCAATAAAATTCCAGCAGTTCATGTGAGCACGTGATTTTTTTGCCCTATACGAGAATTACTCCCAAAAATTCAAAAATAAAATAGTTCTGTGTTGTGTGTGATCTTTGTGGATTTTGTGTTATTTTTATTTTTCTGTGCGTGTTTTTTTGTTTAAAATTAATAAAAATACAAAAAATATATGTCGCGCGCGTGCATTTCGGAGTTCAATCATGCGTTTAGGAATTAACTAAACCGCGTTTAATTTTTTAAAGAAAAGAAAATTGCAAAAAATACGTATTTATTGCCTTTGTGTCATTTAATGTACAATTGTGTGATTTGGTATTTAATCATTTAATGTTAATTGTATATACATACATATATATATATATACATACATATATATATATATATATATATATATAAATAAATAAATATATATATATATATATATAATACAATATAAAGTCTAGTTTAGGAAATAAAGAGATAGGGAAATTAGATTGGGCCAAATCCAGTCCAAAATACCAGGCCCAAAACCATTCCCTTACCCAGTCCAATTAACACCATCTCGTTTGGCCTTTGGATGATCTAGACCGTCGGTTGTCATGATCCAACGGATCAGGATTAACGGCCCAAAATTACAGACCTGAGCCTCACAACCCGACCCGTTCCCAGTCAAGACCGACCCAGTCTCATAATAACACTACACGACATCGTTTCGTTGAAGTAAAGAGATCCTGGTCGTTGATCGTAAATGATCCAATGATCAGGATTGAATTTACTATTTCGTATATAAATTCAATCTCATACCCAGCCCCCCCAAGCCAAACCCACGATCACCATCATCATCTCCCTCTAACCTGGAGACCCCTGTAACGCCGCCGTGCCCCGCCGCACTCCGCCTACCGGAAATCGCCTCACGGCGGTTCCGGTAGGCCAATGGCTCCCAAATTTACACCGTAGAATCTCCCAAGCCCCCTCTACATGGATTCGGTAGCCGTTAGTCTCGAATGTTGCTCGAACGTCTCGAATATTCGTTCGAAGTTCACCAGAACTTGAACGTCTACCCCAAACCACCTCAAATTCACACCAGTCACTCCTCACACCTCCCCCACACCCCTACTAACCCTGGTTTAGTTCGAATCTTACCCGAAATGTTAAAGCCCTAAATTCGAGCCCCAAGAACCCTAGTTTTGAAGAAGCCCAATTCGAGCCGGATTAGTCGTCAATTGAAGTCCAAGGGACTTTAGTCTAGGTGTTCTCAATCAAGAACATCTCGATTAAAGCCCATTTGGCTTCAATAGTTCCAAACTAAGTTCGAACTTGGGTCGGCAGGTTCTTTTGAGGTAATTCATTTCCCTTACGATTTCTGTTTGCATTCCGTATTTGTATTTGTGTTTTAGTGTTAGAAATTGTTTTAGCATTCTTCTACTCTTCCCAATGGACCTTTTTATTCGGTCAATTCAATCTTCACCAGTTTGTTTGATTGTAATACTGTAATTGCTTCGTATGTCTGGTTTATTTAACGTCGTCGACAAATTAATTAGCTTGTATGTTTGCTCATTTCTTGTCCTGCCCGTATGCAATTCATTAGCCTGTGATCTATTGTTTGTTTGATTCTGGATTAGGGGTTTAATTGGATACAGTTGGTAGGATTTAATTAATGTTAGTTTTTTAATAGCCTGCCCATAAGAGGGGCTAGTGGAACTTGCTGTACAGCAGGGTATCCCACTAGTCTCGTGCAATTAGCATTTTTAATGTTAGAGTCCATACATGGACACTGAATAGTGGGGAGTTCAGGGAGCCTAATGGGTTGGACAGAGGTAGGGATGGGCAAGGGTTTAGTTTAGTTTTCTGGCCATCCAGGGTTTAAGGGTTTAACTATAAGTATAGGGGGTCTGGGATAGAAAAAGGGATATACACAGAGAGACAAAAAGAGAGACTTGAGAAAAAAAGAAAATCATTACTGTTTCATTGACTCTCGTTAGGGACTGGTCTTGTTCTAGTTCTGCAGACTATTGCGATACATTTGAAGCTTGGGAGTATATTGTTTGAGTCTTCAGAGAAGACTACGGTTCTATTGGGGAGTTTTGTATTGGCTCATAAGTTTGCAAGGTTAAAACACAATTTTCTGATTCTTCTTTGAGAGTTAATTTGGAGTGACATTGGTTTTGGAGGATTGCTGGTTCATTTGGTTAAATACTGCTATCCTTTTGAGCTTCGCAAGTTGCTATTATCATTCTCCATTATTGAATCTGGGTGGTTTTGCTGCTTGTTGTTGTTTTGCTGTTGCTGTTGGTGATGCTACTGCTATTATAGCTGAAACTACATATTGAATCATATCCTTTGGCTGTGCTTATTAGATCTAATTGATCGGCTCAATTTTCAGGTACACATTTTGTAAACCTCATGCTTATGGAAATAAAGTGAATGCTGTTGAGCTGCCTTGCTGAAATTTTGTTTTAGTTTAGTTTTGTTTTATGTGAAAAATGATTAAAGTTGTATGTTATTTGCTTATTAGATCAGTTGTAAAACTTTACAATGGGGACTGGATTGAACTTATGTAAATATTCGAACTTTGAACACATGAAACCACTAGGGAGCTCACAGTGAGAGAAGATTATGTGTGGTTTGTTTAATAACAATAGGATATGACTGAATTGAATAACAGTGCGCAAGCATAATCGTGTTTTAGGTTTGAAGGGATTGGTTAGGCTTGTAATCAAAGGTGTTAATAAAATTGCAATGACTAATTTAGTATAGATACAACGAATTAGCAAAAATTTTGATATTACATTAATAGGTATTTGGTTGTAATTAAATTCAGATTCAAAAGAAACTATCAATAGCTGGCAAGAGATTTATTAGAATTTTGTATTGGGAATACACGTACGAATTCAAACTCGGATGAAAACTCAAATTTGGAGACTAGTTAAATTTTAAATGCTTTAAAAAATGTGTTTCAATGCATTGTATAAGTTGGTCAATCAATAATAGTGTAATATAATCATGCATACACTAGTGTAACAATCGCAGGTTCAAATTTAAGAGTTGTTCATTCATATGATTCAAATATAGCATTACGGGCCTAATTCAATCTCCCATATTGTCGCATAACCTCTAAGAGGCCTAAACTATAGTCACTTGCTAAATATTAGTCTTACAAGAGGTTGAAATCGATTTAGTAAAAAATATAGTTGCTTTAGGTTTGACCTTAGTTAATAAAAATGAGATGAGCCTCGCCGCACTAAATACACAATTGCCGGGCCCTCAAATAAGTTGTTACGAAAATCTTAGACTCGGAAGGACCGTTTAGTGAATTTCACGGTTTTTCCCAAAGTTAATAAAGACGATAGATTCTTTAGGCGGGATTTGTAAATAATATACATTCTCAAATACGGGTGCGCATTTATGTGACCCAAATCTTATTCTCGGCGAAACTGAAATACATTAAAGTCACAGGCGCACTGGTTGCGGTGTGACTCGAAATGTATTTTCGTGACGTTGCAATTATTCTTCTATAATGAAAAGGCAGAACATTAAAAGCACGTAATAAAAAATATATAAAGAAATCAGATGAAAACAAAAATAGCAGTTGAGCGACCGTGCTAAAACCACGGAATCCGGGAGTGCCTAACACTTTCTCCCGGGTTAACAGAATTCCTTATCCAGGTTTCTAGTTTCGCAGACTATAATACAGAGTCATAAATTTCCTCGGTTCGAGATTAACCGGTGACTTGGGACACCATTATTTTTCCAAGTGACGACTCTGAAAATTAAATAAATTGATCCCGTTCCGACTGTCCTTTAAGTGGAAAAACTCCTTCACTGATCATTATTATACCCCTTCTCGGGGTGTAATATTAAACAATGGTACATTACCTTATGTGCGGAAAAAGGAGGTGTGACACTGTGTTTAGTAATAGGCCTCAAATAGCAAAGCCAAGTCCAATCTTTGGACTGGCTAGGTCTTAAATAGGATAATAAGCTTATATCTGATTTCATTATATGTTTTGATTAATGTGCTACATGTTTACCGCTTTGATACTAGTTGCACTGTATATACAAATTGCTATATGTTTACCGCTTTGATACTATCTGAACTATATATAAACTATGCCAAAAAAACCTTCTCATCTCACCCCCGGGGATGTGCTCACTGGTTGAGACTCCCTATTCTGTTAGTGTCATACCCCGAAATAATAAAGAGGCTCGGAAAGTTTCTAAGCCGGTTGGCCTTTTGGTTCCCGGAAAGGAGCTCCTTCCTCAGCCCGAGTTGTCCGCTTGGGTACACAGTCTAGATCATGTACCGAGGTTTTGAACTTAGAATAACATAACCGCATACCGGATCCCTAGTAGGAAACGCTTATTTGCATCACGTTGCATTTGACTTAGGGGACTCAACACAGGGGTTGGGTCCGTCTAGGACATGCAACCTGATATGAAAAGACCATCCTGCTACACCATGTTTTAAGCATTTATTTGGACTTGCATGCTGACCGGCTTTTTAAATACTGAAGAAAAAGAAAAAAAAAGGAAAAAGAAATAGTATGGGGAAATAGATATTTTTCAGAAATACAAAAAATGTGTTTTACCAACAAATCAATAAATTTAGTTTGCTAATAAAAGACGACGGAAGGTTGACTTTGCCAACAAAATGGTTTTCTTAACAAAATGTGTTTTCTTTGTCGGTCAATAAAAGAAAAAATATAGTTTGTTTTGACGGACCGAACTACGCAGGTTTGATTCTCACCGGATGTGAGATACGTAGGCAACCCCCACCGGGTCCAACTTGCCCTTTTTCAAAATACCAAAATTTTAAATTTTGAAAAAAAAAATAGTCCAATCATGGCCAGCCAAAATGATTTTCTTTTTTTTTTAATAAATGTGCAGGATGAGCACGATTCGAAATGAACCCTTTTCACTCATGACTAAAATCCCGGTACAAATACGACTATGGTGGGATGATCTAGGCGAAGAAGGGCAGGATGAAGTTAAGAAATATTTGAAAGGTCTCACAGGTCTGCTTGAAATAAAGCCTCGAGGAGATATCATAAGAGCATTAGTCACATACTGGGACTCTACACACAATGTCTTTCACTTCTCGGATTTCGAGCTTACCCCAACTTTGGAGGAGATGACCGGATACATTGGAAACACCGATATACCATTGGGGCACCAATATCTAATCGCTCCCAGGGTTGTCGCCATACACCGGTTTTTAGACTCACTGAAGATAGCCAGAACGGTACGTAACCCAGATCTAGCACAAGGGTTTTGTACTTTAAGCTTCATCTATCAAAGGTACCGTCATGTGGGAGGTTTTGACAAGCCAGAGAATAAGTTATGCAGCAAGGGTAATCGCCAGAAATGGGAGGAGCACAGACGAATTGCCTTCATGATAGCCTTTTTAGGACTCGTGGTATTCCCGAGAAAAGACGGCAATATTGATATAAAGATAGCCGGAATTGTCAGTACTTTGCTTGACCAAAGCGAAAGTACTCTTGCTCCCATGATACTAGCAGACATATATCGAGCTCTCACAGCCTGCAAAGCCGGAGGAGATTTTTTTGAAGGCTGTAATTTATTGCTACAAATGTGGATGATCGAGCACCTGTGTCGCCGCACCCAATTCTTGAGATATGGGTTGGTTGATAAAACTTGCATAAGCGAATTCTATACAAGGATTAATAAGACCGTCCTGCCTGTAGGAACCTTGGCGTGGAGGGCGTACTTTCAGGCTCTCAGCGCAAGTCAAATACAATGGACGTTGGGTTGGTTACAGATAGACAGAATCGTGTACATGCCAGCGGCTAGGTCCCACTTTCTCTTAATGGGACTTAAGAGCATTCAACCTTATGCGCCCCATCGTGTTTTAAGACAGCTTGGGAGGTGCCAGATAGTACCCAAAGACGAAGACCTGAGTACCCAGGTTATTGAAATTGGTCCCGACGGTCAATTCCCAGAAGCAAGGGTCCGCCAGATCTGGAGCAAATGCCAATATCTGGAGGCAAACACTTGTGTGCAGGATCGAGCCAGGGGAGAGGTTGTACCCGGATATCTTACTTGGTACAAAAGAGAAATATCGGGTAAAAGGCCAGCCAAAAGACCTCACCTCAGGGAATTTGCTGAAGCATTACAAGAACAATGGGACTGGTTAGCTAAGGAAGAGGTTTATAGAACAAGGATTGGCAAGATAGAGCAACAGGTCCAAGATCTCCAATTTGAAAAGGATATGCAAGCTGCCGCCGACGAAGGAGATAAAAAGAAGTTGGCACAAGAAAATGACTTTTTGAGAGCTCAAATCCAACAAATGAAAAGGGATGCTGACAGACAGTTGAGGAGTCGATCAAACAAAATATTAATAAAGGGTTTAAAAAACCAAGTTGCCGATGTCCAAAGAGAATTGGAAGAGTCGAAGACCCAAACAATGAGAATCCGTGCTAGCTGGAGAAAGGAGGCACATCAACAGGCACTTCACACTACAACAATTATGGTCTAACACCACACTAGTTTTAGACAACACCTGAAAAGTGTGGCCAAAAATATATTTGGGCACACTTTTCGGGAGTGGCCTTTGTATGGAGTTTTTGGGTACGAAAAATTTGGCTACGCTTGTAAAATGTGCTATTTAATTTATTAGGCCACACTTATTAAACGTTGCTAAATCATAAAATAATTGGCAATATTTATTTGAGTATGTGGCACTCTTTTTAAGCGTGCTCTTATTATAATTGAAAAAGCAACACTTTACAAATGTGCTCTAAAAATCCAACAAAATATTTGGCTAAATATAATATTCCCTCCAAAAAAATATAATGTTCCCTCCTAGAGAAATTTTATTTTGGTCAGTTTGAAAAGGGCAAAAACGACTCTCCTTGCTTGCAACACCTCTCATCGCGAAACTCTTTGTGTATTAGGGTTCTGGCTTCGTGTGGGAGACTGGCGAATGATCGAATTTCTGCTGCACCGGAAACATACTGTTAATTTCTGCACCGGGAAGATTAATTAGGTTGTTAATTTCGCACCTTCTCACCCTACTTTGGGTAGTATTTTTGTTTTCAAACTGTTGTCTCAAAGGAAGATTTCATGTTTCCCCCTTTCTCTTAGGTACTGTTTTGCACTTTCTCATCCTCCTCGTTCCAGATTGAAGAAATTTGTAAAGCTAGAGAAACGGGGAATTCTTACAATCTCAGGTTGGTGCTCTTCTATTTCAATATTTTACCATCTTATGGTCTCTGATTGCTGTAGTTTCATATCTAATTTTCTGTAGATGTGTATGTTCGATGTCTGGTTGTTGCTGATCGAACCTGTTCTAGTCGAATTTTCTGACCACTAAAATTATAATAATTGAGAAAGTGTTGAGTCTGCATTGTTTAAGGGGACTAGCTTGGGCCTTCAACATAGATGATAAATTTGATTTTTAAAGTTTTATGATAGTCATTAACCGTTAATTGATAACATGAGTTGCCCTAATTTGAATGCTCTATGCTTTTAAGTTACAGTTTCACATTGGATGAGTATTACTACTAGTCACAAATGCTAAAATGCTTAGTCTCGTTGCCGCGACTAAGCGAGAATGGTACATCAACAACTTTACCTCCATAACTAGCAGTAACTCTGTAACAAGCAGTAACTTTGATAGGTTTAGGTTTAGCCATGATGAGAATGCCTCATAAGGTGTCACGTTAGTCTTTATGTGAAATTAGCAAGATTATGCTTGTCAAAATAGGATGTGCACCTCTCAGGCTTTTGACAAGAATTCGACAGTTTTGTTTCTTCTCTTGCTCTTTAAAATGGTCTTTCCAATAGTTGGTTTTCGTTTCTTGGAGTTACTGAGCGATTATATAAACATCCAGCGAAATGCATAATCTGTTGTCCTTGTAGACACGTATCTGAACAGTTCTCTTGCACTTTATTTTGTATCATGTAAACTCTTGTTCTTCTTTTAATATATTTTTGAGCTTTTCCTGCGCTGGTTTTTATATGCTGGTGCATGTCCTGAAATTGGTTTCTTTCATGGTTACAGATAGTTCTGACATGTCAGACTACTCGGGTAAAATAATAGAGTATTCTTGGGATTCCAATAACCAAGACCAGAATTGATAAAGGAACTCCAAATGATTACAACACGTATAGGAAGGTACTTTACTGTCTCTGTTTGCTAGGTTAACCAATTGAGTGGACACCTCTCTGAATTTGATGCTCTTTTATATGTTGATGTCTCATTTTAGAACCAAATACTGTCAAACATTTCTTCAGTAGTAACAGTAGCAAAAATAGAATTGTTCCTTCTTATGTTAGTTAATAGTATTGGCATATTCATCTTGCACATTCTCATTTCTTTGGATTTCTAGTTGAGAGAGAGACAAAACAACTTTTACTTACCTTAAACATGTAATTTCATATACATATTTTCCATTAATAATCATAATGTTTTTGATGTTGACTACGTGTTTAGCTATTCTTGCATCCAAGCATGAGCATATGCTTTCGTATATACTATAGAAGTTCTTTCAGTTCCATACACAACAATATACATATATTTCTAAAAAACAATGTACTAGTTGTAGTAATCATATTTTGCGCGCGCTAATCTGAAATCCACGAGTCAAGCTTCTAGTTAACCTTAAGTGCTTGTTGTTGTAAATCCCTGCTAGGCATATCTATTTGTGTTGTATTCCATGAGCTTGATTGATAAAGAGAAGGAAACTAGGCTACTGACTCGCATTGCACTCTCTTAGAAAAGGCTTTCATTCAATCGTATGAATAGCAGGTGTTGTTAGCTTGGAAACTGAAATTTAGAAGTAATAGTTTTGGTTTGGACTTCACTCTCATTTGATAAGCAGATCAGATGAGCAGATGTTTTTTTTAGAAATGAAGAGTCAATACCATGTTTATGGGTCAGTGTTGAATCTTACAATTTGAACTTCCATGAGCTATGGTTGTATCCATCGATCGAGCCATCTTCGTTCTTTTGTGGAATATGCAGAGATATCGGTAAACAATGTGTTATTGTACTTAGAATTATATGCGATGGGATTCACAGTAAGGGTAACACCATTAATAGGAGCTTGAGAACGAGAGAGTTGAGCATATTGTCTCGTGTTTTACTGTCTCTAATTCACATATTTCTTGTTGAGTCATCTTGCATATGGTTTATTCGTTAAGGAATGCTTAGTATTCTCTATCGGTCTCTCTTGTAGCTTATTCGAATTAGAAGATTCTCTGCCAGCTTCTTGTGTTGAGCTTGAAGTCTTTTTCTTTTCTTCTTGCTGGCTTTTATCCGCGATTGAATTTAAATATGGCATCACTTTTGTGGTAGTTCCCGCATTGGTGAAAGACTAAGTGTAGAGTTTGTTTTTACTTGCGCAAAGGCACTATGAAATTATGTCAATCTGCTTTCTCTCTCTATGACTCGTGGATGGCATAACAGATTGTAATATTTAATAGCCAATTCATATGTTTGGCCTTCCTTTTCTGTCATCATATCCCATAGAATCGGTAGTACTGAACTACTGATACTCTCTGATAGACGACAAAGACGATAGTGAGAGACTGAGAGTGAGACTGAGTACTGTGAGTAGGTGATTAGTGAGAGTCTGAGGTTCTCATCTTTCTGTTGCTGATATAACTCCAAATGGTGAAAAGAATCAGCAATCTTTCATTTGATAGTGGAGAGGTTGGCTGAGATGCTGAATTGGAAAGACATAGAAGAAGAAGAGTTAAGGTTATCAGCAGTAGAGATTATATCAAAGCTTACAGGTAAAAAGCAAAATTCTCTCCATGTCGTGGGTATACCTGGTGCTATGTAGTCCATATCTTCACTTCTCCAAATCAGCAGAGGGTCTACTGGAGCAAATGATGAAATCTGTGAAAACAGAATCATCTTTGACAATGAAAATTATGGATTTTGGACATTCAATCATTTGGGGCTGCTTATTTTAAAGAAACTTGCTCGCGACCACTACAACTGTGGAAAGATAGGCAATACTAGAGGTATTCTGCCCAAAATTATAGAGTTCACACAACTAGTAGAGAGATTACTAAGAGATGAATCAGCAACGCCAACGTAGATATTGACACTTAAACGATCTCTCCAGGTCCATGCTCCCTTTCTTTAGCACATACACAATACCAGGCACTTAAGAAGTGCTGTAACAGCTTGCTCTTGGGTCCGAGAATCAGGTGTTGATAGAAGGTGGACCAGCAGAGGAATGGCACCCGCTTCAGCTATTGCAACACTGATTATCAGCATTACGTTTCGCAAGAAGTCGAATTTCACTTGCAGCAGACCGTTCCTCTTCAGGGCTGCCAGATTTGAGCTTTCTCAGGAGATTTTCAATCTTCGAGTGCTCAGCAGAGGTGCATGCAGACGCTGATTTATTGGGTCGAGAACTACCTGGTCTTTTGGGTGGTTCAATCCCGTTTGCTTCATATTCAGGGCAATTGGGTAGCTTGGTTTCTCTGGTTTTCTGCCCTGAATATGTATTGGGTAGCTTGGTCTTCTTTTTTATTGTTAACGTTAGCAGAATTCATCGTATTCCCACGAGCAAAGGGACTAATGAGTTAGGAATACATAGTTTCTTTTAATCTTTTGGATTTATGTGGTGTTAGATTGTTGGTTTTACCAATTAATTTCAAGTATTTTCATGCTTTTTTTTAATCCTTGTTCTCGTTACAAACATTTCTTCCTAATTTTTCCGTTTTGAATGTGTAGGAAAATACAGATGATGCAATTGGAAATGGTGGTCAGAAATCAATTTGAATCATTAAAGTGAATGGTGAAGACCTTTGGAACAAGATGTTTATTTTTGTGTTTTTCTTGAATTAAGTGGGACCTTTGGTCCATTATAATTTGATATCATCAGTCCACAATATGTCAAAAACCCATAATTCATGTGTTAACCTTTCTTATTGAGAATGCGTCAGCAGAAAAAGAGTAGACGATTTTTGGGTCATATTCCATACTGTTGATTGTTTTGACTTTTTGCTCCAAGTGGGTACTGTGCAGTCGACTTGATTAAGTTTGCATTTGCTTAGCTTTTTTGGTGTAAAATGAAATGGAGGAGAATTTTCTTGTTTAATCCAAAGTAAAGATTTTGAGTGGCATTTTTAGGATGTGTGGCAGGTGTAAAGGACAAATTAAAGCTCAGAATATTGCTTTAATACTATAGAAATTAAAGTACACAGTGTGTTTCTTTTGTTGAAATTTATTTCAAGTATATGCATTTGAATTATTTTTATTCTATTACTTATCATTTAAATTAATGCTTTATATATATATATATATATATATATATATATATATATATATATATATATATATATATATATATATATATGTGTGTGTGTGTGTGTGTGTGTGTGTGTGTGTGTGTGTGTGTGTGAGTGAACTTGATGTAAACAAATATAAATTTTTAACCACAAAATTGTGGCTAATAAAATAATTTTGTAAAATAATTTTGTAGTGTAGACAAAATGTCCACGCTTATAAAGTGTGGCCAATGGGGAATGTCAATCTGGTAAATGTTTCTCTAGAAGCCACACTTTCTAAGTGTAGCCTATAACGTAACAATAATCACGTTTTATAAGTGTAGCCTTATGTCAAAAAAGCGTGGCTATATTAGAAAATATAAGTGTGGCCTTTGTACCGTATTGGCCACACTTTTAAAGCGTGGCTTCTAAGGCAACGCCTACAATGCGTGGCCAATAATCAAAGGTTACGGTACTTTAGGCCACCCCCCAAAAGCGTTGCCTAAAGTCATAAAGTGTTGCCTTTTCCCAAATGCTACACTTCTTGGCATTTTAGGCCACACTTCTCTAGGGTGGTTGTAGGCCTAAAATGCTGTAGTGTCACCTACAACGGGTGGAAGAAGAGTACGCTGAGATCATCACTAATCTAAGGGAAGCAAATGTTATCCTCAGGGAGCGGGTTTTCAAGCAAGCCCGGGATGCCAGAGCATACCTCGACCGTTGCCACAATTTGATGGCCCGACTGCAAGAACAAGTGGATAGGCTCTTAGACCAAGTCACCAACAATGCTCGAAGATTGGGGGCGAAGAACCAGCAGATAGAACAGCTACTCAGAGAAAGGGACATGATCAAGGACAAAATTGGAGAAATCGGGCATTATGTCACCATGAAATGCTTAGCTTGTGAACAAATGCCCTGCACCGCCCTTTTTGCTTCAGTTATGGACTACGTTCATCAGATCATGAGAGAGTTAAGGGAACTACACAGGGACCTCACACCAAGGCCCGCGGCAAGGCCGAATGATGCCTCGCGGCCCCCCAGAAATTTAAGAGCATTAGACTTTTGATTAAAAATGTATTTTTGAAATTTTGAGTCAAGTTGGTTGGAATTTTAGCCTCGAGTCAAGCATTTCTCTTATTTTGTTGATTATTGTAAGACATGTTTTGTAACCATAAGAGTTTTGATATAAGAATTCCGGAATTTCGCCGCAAATTTTGTTACCAGAACTATGCTCGGTCTGATTCACGCGGGGACGTGATACGTAGGCAATCCACATAAGATTCGACCACCACTAGAAAGAAAGGAAAAGAACATGAAGTTTAATAACAATAAGGTTTTCAAGGATAATTGAAAAAGAGAAAAAGAAAAAAAAAAGAGAAAAAAAAAGAGAAGAAAAAAACTGGAATGACGCATGCGGTGAATACGTATATGGTTAACTGGCTAGGTGCATTGCATCCTACGTGCTATAACATATCCGTTAAACTCAGTAAGCTAACAAGTTTGTTGCAATCCCAGAAAAGTTTAGCAGTTGACTTGACAGAATATACTGGCCAGCCACCATTACCGTACTAGATCTAAAGGGCCAATTCCAGCAAGTATGTCCAGTTCCGGTAAAAGTCTCGAGGAAGAGAAATCGGAGATACAGATCATGAAAGAAGAGGTAGATCGGTTGAGACAGCAGATAATGGAGATGCACCTAGCCTGGGCTATGGGACAGTCCTCACCAAACCTCCCTACTCTCGCATCAGCTCCAGAACACCCACCCCTTGATCCTTCGACAAGCGCCCCGATCTATCCATACTATCAAGGGGAAAACCCTTATGCCACCCAAATTCCACCAGCCAAATAAAATCCTCCTCCCACGGTCACCCCTGGTTTTGTGGCATCTCCACCTGCTAATCTACAAAAGTCATCCGGTGAGCCGCATGTTCAAATCCACGACAATTCTTACTATCCTCCCGAGCCTACTTTTAGGGCTCCTGAACCGCATCCGCACACCCCTCACTGGGATAACCCGGCAGAACCGAAAAAGCACTTCCAAAATTTGGAGCATGAGGAAGTTATTCGAAAAGTTAAAAGCCCGGAGCAGTCCTTCAGGAATATGCATGGTTTGGGCAATCAGGTCAGCGTCGCTTACTAAGATCTGTGTCCATTCCCAGATGTCCGGTTGCCAGTCGGGTTCAAAATGCCCAAGTTTGACCTATACGAGGGGCATGGTGATCCAGTAGCCCATCTTCGAGGATTTTGTTGTAAAATGCGAGGAGCCGGAGGACGAGACGAGATTCTGATAGCTTACTTCGGTCAGAGTTTGGGGGAATCTGCACTAGAGTGGTACACTAGGCAGGATCCTAGCAGATGGTTTACATGGGATGATTTGGCTCAAGCATTCATTGACTAGTTCCAGTACAATCTTGAAATAGTCCCAGACCGCTTATCATTGCTAAAGTTAGAGAAGAAACCCGCCGAAAGTTTTAGAGAATTTGGCTTCCGCTGGAGAGAACAGGCAGCAAGGGTAGATCCGCCTATGAGAGAGAACGAGATGATGGATTACTTCTTGCAGACACTAGAGCCAACCTATTTCGGACATCTGGTGACGTCCGTGGGTAAGTCATTCACCGAGGTGATAAAGATGGGGGCTATGATCGAGGAAGGCTTGAAAGCCAACAAGATCATGAGCTATTCGATGTTGAAAGCCACCACTCAACCTATCCAAAGTGGTACCGGAGGAGTGCTTGGGAAAAAGAGGAAAGAAGAAGTCACGACAGTCGAGTCCGGAACATGGTTCAGAAACAGAGGCCCCGCACCCCAGTATAACCCGCCACAACCTCACCACCAAAATTACCTCCACAACCCATATAACCACCCGCAACACTACTATCCAGCACCTGATCCCTATTTTACTGTCCATTATGCTCAGTCATTTGCCACACCTCCCGTCCATGCACCATGGCGGGCACCAAACCCGCAAAATAATTATCCACCCCCAAGAGCCTACAAAAACCCCACGGGCGCGAGTTTTCGTCCGAACCAAGCATTCAAGAGCGACAGGGCGCCAAGGCCAAAGACTTTCACTCCCTTGGGAGAGTCTTACACCAGTTTGTTCCACCGGTTGAAGCAAGTAGGGTTGCTAAATCCGGTTGAGGCTAAGCTACCAAACCCTCTTCCAAAGAATCTGGACCATTCAGTAAATTGTGCATACTGCTCAGGATGTCTGGGGCACGACACGGAAAAGTGTTGGCGGTTGAAAACAGCCATCCAAGAACTCATCGACACTCGCCGAATTGAGGTCCAGACTCCAGCGGAGCCCAACATCAACCAAAATCCACTTCCAACCCATCATGAGACCAACATGATCGAGTTGGTATGGGTAGAAGAGGGAAAGGAGAAAACCTCTCAGACTATAATGATGATCAAGTCTAGTGGGGTAAGAATGGAAAAGGGGCCAAGCCTTGATGAGTCACTCATCTGCAAGAAAGACGTACAAGAAGGGTTGGAAGCAGAAAAGGAAAGTGTGAACAAAGTGCCTATGAGGTCAGAGGGAGTAAAAATAGTTGTACCAGGGGCAGCGACCAGGCCCGTTTTAACTGTATAGCAGGTGTTCGAGTGGATCCTTTCATCATCAAGCCAGCAATACAGTTTCCAATAGCTGATAGCAAAGCGATTCCATGGAATTATGATCGGGTCACGACAACCTACAAGGGAAAAGAAGTTAAAGAGGAAGTCTGCGAAGCGCAAGGGTTGACCCGTTCAGGGAGATGTTTTGCCCCAGCGGAATTGAGGAAGACCACTCTGCAACACTAAAAAAGCCGGTAACTGACGAAGAGACAGAAGAATTCTCGAAAAAGATGAAGCTGCATGATTATTCTGTCTTAGGACAGCTGAAGAAAACCCCTGCGCAAATCTCATTGCTTATCCTTGTTGATACATTCTGAAGAACATCGGCAAGCTTTGATGAAAGTTTTAAATGAGGCCCATGTACCTGATAAAATCTCCGTGAGTCATTTGGAAAAGATCACCAATAGGATCTTCGAAGCGAACCGGATCACCTTCACCGATGATGAGTTGCCTGAGGAAGGCACCGAGCACAACAAGGCTTTATACCTTACGATAAAGTGTGAGGAGTCGGTGGTTACCAAAGTCCTAGTCGACAATGGGTCCAGTGCGAACATTTGTCCTCTATCTACACTAAACAAGTTGAAAGTGGATATCGGCAGGATACACAAGAACAACATATGTGTCCGAGGGTTTGATGGAGGAGGCAAGGCGTCGGTCGGGGACATAATGTTAATCCTGACAATCGGACCAGTGGAGTTCACCATGGAATTCCAGGTGCTGGACATGGTAGTGTCATATAACCTTCTGATAGGGCGACCATGGATCCATGCCGCAAGAGTAGTTCCATCCAGCCTACACCAACTAGTCAAGTTTGAGTGGGACCAACAGGAGATCGTAGTCCATGGAGAGAATGATCTACAACCAGGCACCATCGTCCCCTTTGTTGAGACAGAAGAGGATGTTGGGCCATGGGTATACAAGATCTGCGATGTGGTATCCGCCAGCCGAGTTCCAGAAGGGGAATGCATTCCCAATGACAGAATAATTACTACAGACGTCATGGTGGCTCATGAAATATTGAGAAACGGTTTCATACCCGGCAAAGGTTTAGGTGCATCTCTGCAAGGAATCATACAACTGGTATCTGTGGTAAAAAATGTAGGAACCTTCGGCTTGGGATTCAAGCCAACAGCAGAGGACATCCAGCGAGCCAAGAGGAATAAGCAGAAGACATGGGTGCTCCCGAAGCCTGTTCCGCGCCTTTCCCGATCTTTTGTCAGATCAGGAGTAAGAGGACGTCCGACGACAAAGGTTCCCAGTCCTATGGTTAGGCCAGACGAAGAGTTCTTAAGAAAGTCCGAGAACCTATTCGCAGATGTATACATGCTAGAGGATGGCGAAGGATCCAGCCATGCCGAGATACAGTTTGTGGGATCGAAAGCAAAGTTGAATAATTGGAAGGCTACTCCTCTCCCTGTCCGGAAGGAGTCTTGGTAGTTTGTTTTGGATTGTTTTCTTTTGAAATTTTGTGTCGGGATTGTCCCCGAAGTAAAATCCATTTGTTTTAGTTCATTTCGATTTGAGTTCGCAAGTTTGTTTTTCCTTGTACTGTTCCTATTAATGAAATTTTGTTCCTTTCGTTTCTAATTTTGTTTATTTTCCTTCTTTTTACTTTTCTGAGCAGCTTTCTTTCAACTGATCTTAATTATATGGCGTGCTTAAAGATTAATCAACCCAGTCTAGAAAGTCAATCGGGTTTGGAAATAATAACGCATGAAATAAGAGGTGATGAGAGTGAATCGGAATACGGCGATGATGAAGCCGTAGAAGAAATCGGTGAAGAATTAAGTCACTTCGAGGAAAAACCCAAACCAAATTTAAATGATACTAAGGTTGTTAATCTGGGGGACACAGATGACGTCAAAGAAACCAGAATAAGTGTCCATATTGAACCCAACCTGAGGGAAGAATTGATCAAAACACTCATGGAGTTTAAAGACATTTTTGCATGGTCGTACGACGACATGCCAGGACTCAGCACTGATCTAGTGGTTCACAAATTACCCACTGATCCGGCATGCCCTCCCATCAAGCAAAAACTGCGAAAGTTTAAGGCGGAGATGAGTGTAAAGATCAAGGAGGAAGTGACCAAGCAACTACGAGCGAAAGTCATTCGTGTCACTCGATACCCCGATTGGTTGGCTAACGTAGTACCGGTGCCAAAGAAAGACGGAAAGATCAGAGTATGCGTGGACTACCGCAATCTCAACAAGGCGAGCTCTAAGGATAATTTCCCACTTCCCAATATCCATATCCTGATTGATAACTGTGCCGGACGTGAAATCGGATCCTTTGTGGACTGCTACGCGGGATATCATCAGATCTTGATGGATGAAGAGGACGCAGAAAAGACGGCTTTTATCACACCGTGGGGGACTTATTGCTACCGGGTGATGCCATTCGGTTTGAAGAACGCAGGGGCAACATACATGAGGGTGATGACTACGGTATTCCATAACATGATACACAAGGAAATTGAAGTGTACGTGGATGATGTGATCATAAAATCTAGACGTCAAGAAGACCACATTGCCGATCTCAGGAAGTTTTTCCAAAGACTTCGAAGATTTGATATCAAGCTTAATCCAGCCAAATGTGGATTCAGAGTTCCGTCAGGAAAGTTGCTGGGATTCATCGTCAGCCGACGGGGCATTGAGTTGGACCCATCCAAAATCAAGTCCATCCAGGAGTTACCCCCGCCAAAGAATAAAACAGAGGTAATGAGTCTGTTGGGAAGGTTAAATTACATCAGTAGGTTCATTGCTCAGCTTACAGCAACCTGTGAACCCATATTCCGTCTGTTGAAGAAAGATGCCGCGATAGAATGGACGACGGAATGTCAGGAAGCGTTTGATCAAATCAAAGGGTATCTGTCAAACCCACCCGTACTGGTTCCGCCTGAACCGGGTAGACCCCTGATTCTTTATCTAACGGTTTTGGAGAATTCGTTCGGCTGCGTACTGGGGCAGCATGATCTTACTGGCAGGAAGGAACGGGCCATTTACTATCTCAATAAGAAATTCACGGTCCACGAGGTTAAGTACACTCATTTGGAAAAGACTTGTTGTGCTTTGACTTGGGTAGCCCAAAAGCTGAAACATTATTTGTCTTCTTACACTACTTACCTCATTTCACGTTTGGATCCATTGAAGTATATTTTCCAGAAGCCTATGCCTACAGGGAGGTTAGCAAAATGGCAAATATTACTTACAGAGTTCGACATCATATATGTGACAAGGACGGCTATGAAAGCTCAAGCCCTAGCCGATCACTTAGCTGAGAATCCTGTCGATGACGGATACGAACCTTTGAGGACGTATTTTCCAGACGAAGAAGTATTGCAAATTGATGGGTTGGAGTTAACCGAGGATCCAGGGTGGAAGCTTTTCTTCGACGGAGCGGCGAACGCAAAAGGAGTCGGAATAGGGGATGTGCTTATCTCTGAAACAGGACATCATTATCCTGTTACTGCTCAACTGCGTTTTCATTGTACCAATAATATGGCCGAGTACGAGGCATGTATCTTAGGGTTGCGATTAGCGGTGGACATGGATGTACATGACGTCTTGGTCTTGGGGGACTCGGACCTTCTGGTACATCAGATTCAGGGAGAATGGGAAACCAGAGATTTAAAGCTTATCCCGTATCGTCAGTGTTTGCATGATCTGACTAAGCGTTTCTGGTCGGTAGAATTCAGACATATCCCAAGGATGCATAATGAGGTTGCCGATGCTTTGGCTACTTTGGCGTCAATGCTGTCACACCTCCCTTTTTACTACCCCACATACTTAAATGCGTATAAATACACTTGTAGGGTATACCCCGACGCTCAATTACCCAAAACGGATAAAATAACGTAAGGGAAGGAGTTTTTCCAATTTAAGGACAATCGGTTCGGGATTTTATTAGAGATTAATCAGAGTCGCCACTTGGGAATGACAATGGTGTCCCAAGTCACCGGTTAATCCCGAATCCGAGGAATTTTGACTCTTTAAAATGTCTGCGAAGCAGAGGTCCGGATAAGGAACTCTGTTAACCCGGGAGAAAGTGTTAGGCACTCCCGGATTCCGTGGTTTTAGCACGGTCGCTCCACTGTCGTTCTTGACTTTTGTTCGACTCAATTATAAATTTTAACAACATAATGTGCTTTTACGTTAAATATCATTTTTAGGAATTTGCGGTATCGCGAAAACACGCCTCGAGTCATACCGCAACCAGTACGCCTATGACTTTTGGTGTATTTCAGCTTTATCGAGATTTGGATTTGAGTCGCACCAAGTGCACACTCGTTCATAGGAAGGTATATTAAAATCGTGCCCTAAAGTAACGTCTATCGGCTTTTAAATCTTTTGGGAGAAGCTATGGAATTGGCTATTAGCTTTCCCGGGTCTATTTGTGTTATATCATTACTAAATGGGGCCCCGGTGTTATTCGGGCGAGGCTCGTCCCAATTTTCATTAAAGGGTTCAATACTTGTATTTAACTACGTTTTCTACACTTGTTCTTTCCTTAATCGTATTACTAACACTATGATAATCCAGGCCCGTCGAATTTTGTTATTGGGCCTGGGTCCTCAGCTTAGTACCAGATGTGTCCAGGCAGTCTTCAGATTTATATTTGGGCAACCCAGTCGAATGATACCATAGTTCAGGCCCACGAGATATTTTGGACCCAAACCAAATGAATTAGCAAAACAGAAACAGGATGGTAAATACACATAGTTAAAAGGTAAAACTTGAACATTTTATTAATCAGAAGGAGAAGATTCAATACATAAAGTTCCAACTTTAAGTTCAAAATCTATATATACAGGGAGCATGGATTAACAGACTAATCAATGAGGGAATTAAACTAACTGATTACTTTAGCCCTTGTTTTTGAGAGTTAATCAATATTAACGATGAAGTCATAAACTAAGAAATGAGCGGTTTAGCTATACGATTTATAGTCTAATTACTTACCATGATTACCCGATTACTACATTAAATGACTAAGAGATTTGTTTTAGATCTTGACACTGGATCACTTCCATTTTAATATTGAATTCCTAATTGCCGTTGTTCAATTATTAATACTGATATGCCAGATTCATTTGAAGCTCCTAAAACCAATTTTACATTAACGTTACTTCAATGGTAATTTCCTATTCTATCTCATTTGAATTTGGGATATTGACAAGATAAGCTAATTTCGCCAGCATACTAATTAACTCCTATATGAGCTTCTGTTATTGGAGACCTATGTGATAGTTATTTAACTTCATTTTTAAGATTTTTACCTAATTAACTAGGTGAGGTACTAATTACTACTACTACTATACTACCACTACTACTAGCTATTACATGATTTTGTTTGGTTTTCTGTTTTCCAGCTATAACATACTACTACAAGGAATAATCTACAATGGAGATTAAATCACTGTAAAAACCACAACTACTTGACAGCAAAATCAGGATCTCTCATTTTTATTTCATCAGTGTCATCAATACAGCTTCAAGTGAAAGAGATATGTACCTGAATCACAAGAAAATCCAATGAGTCTAGGGGGTAAAGCAAGTAAGCACAGCAAGACTTGAACAATGAATGCAACAGTGAAATGAGAGCTAGATCAACACAGCAACACAACAGCACAGCAACAGCAATACGAGAGAAACCCAGCAGACAATCGAGCAAAAACCCAGAAAAACCAGATTAAAACCACAAGCTCTCACACCCGGAATTTCCAGAAATGATTCCTGCTAAATTGCTATGTTTTTCCTAGTATTTCTTTTCAACAATTAGCCTAAGTATGAATTTCAGATTGCTCAAATGTTCGAACCCCAGATATATTTCTTATATTACTCAGATTGGAACCCCCTTTTCAGCCCCATTCTTAGAGATATTTATAGCTATTTTTTAGGGCTGAATACTTGGGGAGGAAGTATGGGATTAATCCCACTTCCCCCCTCCTAAAATTATCAATTATGCACTTTAGCCCCTATTTCTGTTATGAAAAACCCTTCCAGCATGTGCTGGAAGGTTCCAAAAGATCCCTTTTAGGGCCTTTTACTAGTATGACCTTAGGGGTTTGAGATTTTTACAAATTTCCCATTTTTAGGAGACCATTATACCCCTAAATCTCTGCAAAATTGCAGAAATCAGGAGCATGAATGACTCCATTACCCTTTTAAGTTCTAACTAGTTACTATTTTACCTTTTTAATACCCAATTATGCCCCTAAGGGCACTGCTGATTTACTAGCCTACCTAGGTCAATTTTCAGCTTGTTTTGCACCTATTTAACTAATGGCCAGCCCTGGCATTAGTATTTAAGGGCTGGCCAGTTCTATTTTAAGAAACCAATTCAATTCTAGCCACTTTTAATCTAATTCCAATCAATTAAGACCAATTTATTCCTAATTAAAGCTAATTGCAGGCATAGCCTGTTTTATTGTTATGTTTAAACTATTTAAAAGTTAGCCAGTCTCAAGTTGAGACTTAGCTTGGGCTATCAAAGCCATATACTGAATAACTGGGCCCAAAACCTTTACAGGTTTGGCCACTTTGCTGTTCAGGGCTCAATATAGAGCCTGGGCCAGTCTGCATTTGCAGACATAGCCCTTTTGCACAACCAGCCCCTTTTAAAGGGGGCTGTGTGTTAGGGCCTTATAGAATAGGTCAACCCTTTGCAAGGTTGACCATTCTTAAACCAATTATTTAACTAACAACCTATTTTTGTTCATTTTCAGTTTATACCTATTTAAAAACTAACCATTTATGAAACCTAGCACTACAGCTACAAACCAATTCACCTAAGGTTCAGGTGATTAATCAGACATTCATAAGAAGCACAAATCTAGCAAAACTTAAGCATTTTTAACATGAATTGCACACATAAACACATATGATCCAAGAAACATGCATTAACCAACTCAAATTCAGAGAGAACATTAGATATGGTTGAATTCTAGTCAACTAACTCATTCTATTGGATTGTATGTGATGCAGGGTGAATTCATGTCAATTCATACCTAGTTATTACTAATTCAAGTCATATGAAAGTTTGATCAATTTCAGAACCTTTAGAATTCATGGCACAATTACACACATAAACACCAGTTTTCATAAACAATCAACACAACCTAGATTAGCAGAGAAGACAATTAAGATCCTATTTCAAACTCTAAACCTAGAATCATGATAACCCAATGAAACAGGGAAAGCATGAGACTAAAGCCAAACATGTGAAGAATCTTAGTCATGCTTTCAATATGAATCAGGAACTAACAGTCAATAAGTCTTGGAGTAAAGAACCATAGGCTTAACATGACAAATAACAGGATCTCAACCTAACAGGCTAAAGATGAGCCAGCTAAGAAGCCTTAAGACTAATTATCAGAGCAACATTGCACAAAGATATGAAATAAACTATTGAATCATGGGAACATAATCAACCAGAGCCAAATCATGGACAAATCATTAATCAGAAAAGGAGATGAAACAGATACAAAAATCCTATAACTAACATATTGAGAAGAACTAGTTGAGATTTAGAAGAAAGACAGATTAACATATGAGGATATACAAGACCAATTGTAGCAATAGAAGACAAGCAGAAAGAAAAGAAACATAGAATTAAACCGAACAAACCCTAAGTTAACATGCTTGACACAAACTAAGAATCTACAGGATAGAAAAAGACATACTGAGACATCCAAGACAAGATAAACACTGATGAAAACAAAGCAAGCAAGGCAAAGCCCTAGAACTAACATGAAGAACATAAACAGAACAGACATGCAGGCATGCAAATACACGAATCAAATAAGAACTACAAAAAATAAAGAAGGTAGGGGTCGGGGAAACTTAGCTTTGCGGGGCCTGTCCCCCGAGCTTCCTATTCTCTTTTCTTTTCTTTTTTATTCTCTCAGACTCTCCCAGACTCCTTTTATTCTCTTTTCTTGTTTTCTTTTTCTTTATTCTTTTCCAGAACTCTCTTTTCTTCAATTTTTTTCTCTGATTTTCGTTTTAGGGCTTCAAGGTGAAGCCTTTTTGTGGTTTCGAGTTGTAAGGGGTGTTTGGGTGAGGGTAAAGAACGGATCTTGAAAGGTTTCCAGTTTGGAGGTCGCCGGAGTTAGGGTTCCGGCGACTTTGTTTTGGATATTCGACAAGATCTGGGTAGATTCGAGGGGAGCCAGTGGTATAGGTGGACAGATCAAGTGGAGAGGGTTCGAACGGCATTGGTTTGAGGCGGAGATTCATTGTATGAGTGGTCACCGGAGAGGTTCCGGTGACCGGCGTTTCAGAAGAATGTCTGGTTTTCTGGAATTTCTGGGTGCTTGGGGTGAAGAAGAAGGAGAGAAGGGTAAGAGGGCTGATGGAGGCGGCCGGAGACCACCGTAAGAGGTGGTGGCCTCCATGGCCGATGATGTCTGAAGAAGACGAAGCATGAGAGAAGAGGCGGCTGTCTATTAGGGTTAATGTAAAATGGGCGAGAATTTTCGGACAAAGGCATTATATAGCCATTGAATCCGAGGTAATCTCAACCGTTCAAATGATCAAGATCGACGGCTCACACGCACGTTACTAAAACGGCGTCGTTCGATTGTTTATGAGACTAAGGTCTTCAGCCGTTAGATTAACATAGATGGACGGCCAGGATCACTTCTATTTGAATTAATTAAAACCTAAATTCAACTAAATATCCCAGCCGTTAGATCAACGAGGTTGGACGGCTGGGATCAAGTCCATTAGAGACCTGGACCGGGTTTCCTTTGGGCTTAGGGACTGGGCCGGCCATTTGAATCACATTTGGCCCAGATTTATTACACAACATATATTTTTTGTATTTTTCCGATTTTAATGATTTTTATGTATTTTCTTTTTATATTTTTTTTTCTTTTTCTTTTATGAAAAATTATAAATCCTAATTTACTAATTACTCTAATTTTCTAATATTTTTTGCAATTTTTCTGCTATTTTTCTTTATTTTCTACTACTTAAACTATTTTTAATTTTACTAATTAACTAAACTAACAAATTAATTACTACTATATTTTTTTTTGATTTTTTCTAATTTTTACTTATTCAAACACACAAAATATAATTAATTTCAAACAAAGCAAGTAATTGCACTCAAAAATATTTTATTTTAATTTTGGAATTACTTGCTCGGTGCAAAAATCACGTGCTCACAGCTGCCCCTCTTTGCTCGGGAACACGAAGAGTTTCAGTGCAAAGACAAGTGAGCAGTAATGAGAGATTTTTGCACATCGGCATATTCCGTGAAAGCATTTTTGAAAACCTTTTGACCGCACCCTGCTTTAGAGGTTGCCTACATATCCTGGGCTAAACAGGAATCAGGTCAGTGTAGTTCAGGAAGGTCTGGCAGTTTTAAAAACTACCGGACTCACTGTTGCATTGACACTGTTGAGACTTGCTGACTTACTCCTTATTACACCGGGGGTAAAATGTAACAATTGTTCCTAATCTAGCTTTTGCTCTTCTTCCCTTTCCGGTGATGCAGAATCTTCCTTTTTTTGTTGATTTTCCTTGATGCTGACTCTCTTTTTGTTGATTTTTTTTTCTTGTTGACTCTCTTTTTTGTTGATTTTCTTGTTTTTCTTGTTGACTCTCTTTTTTGTTGATTTTCTTGTTTTTCTTGATGACTCTCTTTTTTGTTGATTTTCTTGTTTTTCTTGATCTCGAGCCTGAACCTGCTTAAAACAAAACAACAAACTACCTCTTTTTTTTTCTTTTTCTGCCCCAGTGTGGGCTTTTTAACTGTATAAACCATGATGTGCAAAAATATTCCCGTATTTGAAGGTGGGCGCCTAACAGAATTTAAACGTGCAATGCGATGCGGAAAATATTCCCGTATTTGAAGGTGGGCGCCTAACAGAAATTAAACGTGCAATGCGAATGCAGAAAATATTCCCGTATTTGAAGGTGGGCGCCTAACATAATTTAAACGTGCAATGCAATGCAGAAAATATTCCCGTATTTGAAGGTGGGCGCCTAACAGAAATTAAACGTGCAATGCGAATGCAGAAAATATTCCCGTATTTGAAGGTGGGCGCCTAACATAATTTAAACGTGCAATGCAATGCAGAAAATATTCCCGTATTTGAAGGTGGGCGCCTAACGAATTTAAACGTGCAATGCGATGCGGAAAATATTCCCGTATTTGAAGGCGGGCGCCTAACGGAATTTAAACGTGCAATGCAATGCAGAAAATATTCCCGTATTTGAAGGTGGGCGCCTAACGTAATTTAAACGTGCAATGCGATGCAGAAAATATTCCCGTATTTGAAGGTGGGCGCCTAACGAATTTAAACGTGCAATGCGATGCAGAAAATATTCTCGTATTTGAAGGTGGGCGCCTAACGGAAATTAAACGTGCAATGCGATGCGGAAAATATTCCCGTATTTGAAGGTGGGCGCCTAACGTAATTTAAACGTGCAATGCGATGCAGAAAATATTCCCGTATTTGAAGGTGGGCGCCTAACGCAATTTAAACGTGCAATGCGATGCAGAAAAGTATTCCCGTATTTGAAGGTGGGCGCCTAACGAATTTAAACGTGCAATGCAATGCGGAAAATATTCCCGTATTTGAAGGTGGGCGCCTAACGTAATTTAAACGTGCAATGCGATGCAGAAAATATTCCCGTATTTGAAGGTGGGTGCCTAACGGAATTTAAACGTGCAATGCAGAAAAGTATTCCCGTATTTGAAGGCGGGCGCCTAACGGAATTTAAACGTGCAATGCAATGCGTAAAATATTCCCGTATTTGAAGGTGGGCGCCTAACGTAATTTAAACGTGCAATGCGATGCAGAAAATATTCCCGTATTTGAAGGTGGGCGCCAACAGAATTTAAACGTGCAATGCAATGCGAAAATATTCCCGTATTTGAAGGCGGGCGCCTAACGTAATTTAAACGTGCAATGCGATGCGTAAAATATTCCCGTATTTGAAGGTGGGCGCCTAACGAATTTAAACGTGCAATGCAATGCGGAAAATATTCCCGTATTTGAAGGTGGGCGCCTAACGAATTTAAACGTGCAATGCAATGCAAAAATATTCCCTCAGCCTGAGGACTGGGGAGCCGATTTTAAAAGATGTTACCTTCCTCTTTTTGGTATTTTCTTTTTACCAACTTATCTCTTGCCCGTGAATTTCTCCACTTATTCGGCAGACTTTCTCTTTTTGGTATTTTAAATTTTCCACATTGGTCACATTCACTTTAAAATGATTAGTGACAGTTTGTTCCTGCATGAAACAAAAATTATTAGATGTAAACTGCTGGCAACTGGCATCTGCCGTCCCCACTTCTTATTGCTTCCTTTGTTTTTGCTTTCTCATGTTGCATGGCTTCCGACTTCTTGTCCCTTGCAGACTCTTTTTGTATTTTTCTCATTTTTCCATTTTTGTTTTGTTTTCTTTTTCTTTGGCCATGTTTGCCAAGCTTCTTTATTCCTTTCCCCAATCTTCTATCCTTTCTGATCCAGTGTTGTTTCAACTTCCGTTATCAGGAGCCGGTAGTTAGCTCTCAAAAAGGTAAACAATAAAATGCAGAAAAAATGAAAGAAAGGTAAGGGTATTTCAGAGAACTTATCTGGGTATTTGCTGGCTGATTTCGCTGACCATGCCATGTATTTAAACTCTGACCCAGTTCGTTCCAATCATTATTCTGACTCTGAATTGCCTTTGACCCCAAACCGATACTCTTTTTTGTTGCCTTTTCTCTTTTCTGATGATCGCCTTACGGTGCCTTGAAAGGTTTTCACCAATAAGACTCTCACATTTATTCCCTCAACCTCACAATCATCTCACAGTGCCGATTAAGGTTTTCACCGATGAGACTCTCTCATTTTATTTCTCTCAACCTCACAATCGCCTCACAGTGCCGGCTAAGGTTTTCACCGATGAGACTCTCTCATTTTTTTTTATTTTTTCCATTTTTCCTTTTTGTATTTTGTTTTCTGTACCACGGGTATTATCCGATGCTTCGCTCCTCCTTCGCTGTATTTGTTATCATTTCAAAATTGATCAGAAGGTCTTTCTTCAGACTGTAACGTGGCTTTCGAGTGGGTTAAGAAAGAAAGATATAAAGGCTCAAAATTTCAACGAGGGTTAAAAATATTTACAACTTTCGGAATTATTAAACATAACTTCTGCCCCAGTTTCAATATGTGGGGAATTTTTTGGATTTTTTCTTTATTGTGACTGAACCTCAGAGAGGCTGCCTACGTACCCTTTCGGGATCAAGTCAGACGTAGTTCATCCAACTTTATAAGTTAGATGGATTTCTTTTTGACTTTTTCCCGATTTTTGTCTTTTTCTCTTCTTTTTTTTTCATTTTTTCATTTTTTCATTTTTTCTTTTTCCTTTCATTTTTTTTTTCATTTTTCCATCATTTCATTTTTCATTCTGGCAATTTCGATCTTTTTGCACTAGAGCGATTTCGAGAGAGGGATATGAAAGAATTCATTCATTAAGGCTCAAGGGGTTATCAATGGATAAAGTGTTTGGATAGAGAATAAAACGCCTTCGTCATTTCAATTCCAAAATCACAACAAAATACAAAACATACAATTGAAAAGGAATCATACATAGTATCTTTTGACCGCATCTGAATTGATAGCAGTCTCTACGCACTTTCCTTCAACATCTGTTAAATATAATGCTCCATTGGACAACACCCGTGATACCACGAACGTTCCCTGCCAATTCGGCGCAAACTTTCCTTTTGCCTCTGCCCAATATGGTAAGATACGCCTCAATACCAGTTGTCCGACTTCAAACTTTCGAGGTCGTACCTTCTTATTATATGCTCTGGCCATTCTCCGCTGATACAACTGCCCATGGCAGACTGAGGCCAATCTCTTCTCATCAATCAAATTCAACTATTCTAGCCGGGCCTTTACCCATTCATCGTCATCTATCTCAGATTCGGCTATAATTCGCAATGAAGGTATTTCTATTTCTGCGGGTATAACAGCCTCCGTTCCGTACACCAGGGTATAAGGTGTGGTTCCGATAGAAGTACGTACCGTCGTGCGGTAACCCATAAGAGCAAAGGGTAACTTTTCATGCCACTGCCTGGATCCTTCCACCATTTTTCGGAGAATCTTCTTAATATTCTTGTTAGCCGCTTCTACCGCTCCATTCGCCTTTGGCCTGTAAGGTGTGGAATTGCGGTGCGTGATCTTAAATCTTTCACAAACTTCCGCCATGAGATGGCTGTTTAAATTGGCTCCATTGTCTGTGATAATCACCTTGGGGATTCCAAATCGGCATATGATATTCTCGTGCACAAAATCCACCACCGCTTTCTTCGTCACTGCCTTGAATGTCTTAGCTTCAACCCACTTGGTGAAATAATCAATTGCAACTAGAATGAACCCGTGCCCATTAGAAGCGGCTGGATCTATTGGGCCGATGACATCCATGCCCCAAGCAACAAAGGGCCAAGGTGCTGACATTGTGTGCAACTCATAAGGCGGGGAGTGGATCAGATCCCCATGTACCTGGCATTGATGGCATTTCTTTACATACCTGATACAATCACGCTCCATCGTGAGCCAGTAGTACCCAGCTCTCAAAATCTTCTTTGCTAAAACATATCCGCTCATGTGGGGTCTGCATACTCCAGCATGTACTTCAATCATGATTTCATCTGCTTGTTGTGCATCCACACATCTCAATAAACCCAGATCTGGTGTTCTTTTGTATACCACTCCTCCACTGAAGAAAAATCCATTGGCTAGACGCCCGATGGCTCTCTTCTGGTCTCCAGTGGCTTGCTCCGGGTATTTGCCAGCTTTCAAGTATTCTCTGATATCATGATACCACGGCTCTCCATCCGACTCTTCTTCCATAGCGAAGCAATAAGCGTTCTGATCTCGGACTTGGATCTGGAGCGGATCTATATATGTCTTGTCCGGATGATGCAACATAGAGGACAATGTGGCCAAAGCATCTGCAATCTCATTGTGCATTCTCGGGATGTGCTTGAACTCTATAGACTGGAATCTTTGAGACAACTCGTGCAAGCAATACCGATACGGTATCAATTTCAAATCTCGTGTCTCCCATTCTCCTTGAATTTGGTGTACCAAGAGATCCGAGTCACCCATGACCAAAATCTCTTGAATACCCATGTCAATTGCCATCCTTAATCCCAAGATGCACGCCTCATATTCGGCCATATTGTTGGTACAGAAAAATCGAAGCTGAGCCGTAACGGGATAGTGTTGACCCATACTTGAAATGAGTACCGCTCCGATACCAACGCCCCTGCTGTTGACGGCTCCGTCAAAGTACATTTTCCATCCTGGTCTCTCATCTTGCTCCATCTCCTCAACAAGCATTGCCTCTTCATCCGGAAAGTATGTTTTCAATGGTTCATATTCATCATCCACCGGATTCTCGGCTAAGTGGTCCGCAATAGCTTGTGCCTTCATTGCCGTACGAGTTACATAGACAATGTCGAATTCTGTGAGCAGAATCTGCCATTTAGCCAGTCTTCCCGTAGGCATAGGCTTCTGAAATATATACTTCAGAGGATCCAGTCGTGATATCAAGTACGTGGTGTACGCTGACAGATAGTGCTTCAGTTTTTGAGCCACCCAGGTCAATGCACAACAAGTTCTCTCCAGTTGGGTATACTTCACCTCGTAGGATGTAAACTTTTTGTTGAGGTAGTAGATGGCTTGTTCTTTCTTGCCTGTCTCATCATGTTGACCCAGTACACAACCGAAAGAGTTATCTAGCACCGTCAAATACAAAATCAAAGGTCGCCCTGGTTCTGGGGGAACTAACACTGGAGGATTGGCCAAATATTCCTTGATCTTGTCAAAGGCTTCCTGACACTCGTCGGTCCATTTAACTGCCGCATCTTTCTTCAACAACTTGAAGATCGGCTCGCATGTTGATGTCAATTGAGCAATGAACCGACTAATGTAATTCAACCTTCCTAATAAGCTCATGACCTCCTTCTTGTTCTTCGACGGAGGTAGACTTTGAATAGCCTTGATCTTCGATGGATCCAGTTCAATACCTCTCCGACTCACAATAAACCCCAGTAGTTTCCCTGAAGGTACTCCAAAAGCACACTTCGCCGGATTGAGTTTTAGATTGTACCTCCGGAGTCTTTGGAAAAACTTCCTCAAATCTTTCACATGATCGGGTTGTTTTCTGGACTTTATGATGACATCGTCCACATATACTTCAATTTCTCGGTGCATCATATCATGAAACATTGTGGTCATTGCCCTCATGTAAGTTGCCCCGGCATTCTTCAATCCAAACGGCATTACTCTATAACAGTACGTTCCCCAAGGTGTAATGAAGGCAGTTTTCTCAGCATCTTCTTCGTCCATCAGGATCTGGTGATAACTTGCATAACAGTCCACAAACGAACCGATCTCATGCTTGGCGCAATTGTCGATCAATATGTGAATGTTTGGCAATGGGAAGTCATCCTTCGGACCGGCTTTGTTGAGGTCTCTATAGTCTACACACACTCTGGTTTTGCCATCTTTCTTCGGGACCGGCACAACATTTGCCAACCAGGTGGGGTATTTGGTAACTCTTATGACCTTTGCCTCGAACTGCTTATTCACCTCTTCTTTTATCTTCACGCTAATGTCCGTTTTGAATTTCCTCAGCTTTTGTTTTACCGGCCGGCATTCAGAGTAAATAGGCAACTTGTGTACCACTAGATCTGTGCTAAGCCCGGGCATGTCATCATAGGACCAGGCAAAGATGTCCTTAAATTCATGTAACAACCTTATCAATTCGTCCCTGAGGGGTGCCTCCAAATGCACACTAATCTTTGTTTCTCGGACATCATCTTCGCTCCCCAAGTTTACAGATTCCGTATCACTCAGATTCGGCTTGGGTTTTTCCTCGTATTGTTTCATGTCCTTACTTATTTCCTCCAGGGCTTCCTCATCCTCACATTCTATTTCGCTATCTTCCTCGATTTCTTGTATAGTAATATGATTGTCAGAACTGGGTCTAGAATCCTTCACGCATGACATGGCATTGGAATCAACACATGCAAAACTGTACAAAAGGAAAAATAAAGAAAAATAAGGCAAAAGTGAAGAAAAAGGAAAACTGCATTTCATTGATAAAAGAGTGAACAATGTTCGGGATACATGGTGATTTTCTTTTCATGAGGGGAGTGGGAAAAACTATAAAAATAACAACTTTCGGGAAAGCAATGATGAAATTTTGAGCTAACTACCAAGACTCCTTCCTGATAGGGAAAGGAGTAGCTTCCCAATTGTTCAATGTGATTCCAGGCCCCACAAATTGCACGTCCATGTTGCTCGTGCCTTCCCCTGCTTCAATCGTATTCACCTCCCAAAACATTTTCTTAAAACCAAGCATTTCTTCATCAAGTTGGGTCTCAATGCACTTTGTTGCAGCAGATGGTTGATATTTTGTACCAGGCCTGGTGAAAGTGTCGGATAATTTGGGTATGGGTTTGGGCAAGGTCCAGTTCTTTTTGGCTTTAGAGGCTCTTTGGATGTCGGCAAGGGTGGGTTTGAACCCTGAGCCGAATGTACCTTTATTCTCCGGAAGCTGAACTGGTTGAATGACTCCCTGCAGTGTTTTGCCTAATCCCCTCCCCGGTGCAAATCCGTTTCTCAGCATTTCTCTGGCCACCATCACAGCAGTTGGTGCCATCATAGGGGTTGGTAACTTTTCTCCTTCAGCAACTCTATTCACCGCAACAACATCCGTCACTTGGTAGACCCAAGGACCTCTATCACCATTAGTATCATCAAAAGGTGCTACCACATTACAAGCATTTTCCTCCCCGTGTACAACAATCTCTTGCTGTTCCCATTCAAACTTGACCATCTGGTGTAGAGAAGATGGTACTGCCTTAGCTGCATGAATCCAGGGTCGACCTAACAGCAAGTTATACGATACGGCAATGTCGAGCACCTGGAACTCCATCGTGAAATCAACGGGACCGATGGTCACTTCCAAAATAATATCTCCTAACGTGTTCTTACCTCCGCCGTCAAACCCTCTCACATTGATACTGTTTCTCCGGATTCTGTCCGGGCTAATGTTCAGCTTCCCTAAAGTTGACAGCGGGCAAATGTTCGCACTCGGTCCATTGTCAATCAGTACCCTGGTCACGACTGACTCTTCACTCTTTACTGTGAGGTACAATGCTTTATTGTGTTCAGTTCCTTCCACCGGCAGCTCCCTATCAGAGAAGGTGATCCTATTAGACTCGAAAATTTTGCTGGTAATCTTCTCCAAGTGACACACTGAAATCTTCTCCGGAACGTGAGCCTCATTTAGAATCTTCATAAGAGCCTTCCGGTGCTCCTCTGAATGTATCAACAAAGATAACAGAGAAATTTGGGCCGGGGTCTTTCTTAATTGCTCAACCACCGAGTACTCTTGTGACTTCATTTTCTTAAGAAACTCTTCTGCTTCCTCTTCCGACACTGGCTTTTTCAATTGACTTTCTTTCACCACTTTCATCTTTCTCAGCTCCTCTGGAGCAAAACACCTTCCAGATCGGGTAAGTCCATGCGTTTCGTTAATTTCACCAGAAATCTCTTTTCCCTTGTAAACTACTGTTACCTTATTATAGTTCCAAGGCACAGTCTTTGTATTCACCACCGGCATTTGCACTACCGGTTTTATGATTACTGGCTCTGCACTTGCTCCTTTCACAGTTACGATCGTCTTTGCACCTGGAACTACCACCTTTAAACCTCCCACCACTACTGGCTTTGGTTTCTCAACAATCGCTTTCTCCTTCACAACTTCCTTTTCTAATTTGTCACTCGACTTTATCATCATGACGACCTGAGATGGTTTTTGATTGCCATCACCCTGCACCAATTCTATCATATTCGTTTCATGGTGATTCGGCAATGGATTCTGGGTAATGTTTGGGGCTTCGGGAGCCTGTACTTCAATTCTCCTCTCATCGATAAGATCTTGAATGGCATTTTTTAATTGCCAACACTTCTCAGTATCGTGGCCCAATGTTCCCGAACAGTATTCACATCTGACAGAAGAATCAAGATTTTTCGGAGGTGGGTTTGGAACTTTTGGTGCGATTGGTCTCAACATCCCCAATTCTTTCAACCTGTGGTAAAGACTGGTATATGATTCTCCGAGGGGAGTGAATGTTTTTCTTGCTTTGTTTCTCCAATCAGCGTCCGGCCTGGGTCTATTCTGGTTTCGGTAAGGTTTAGGGGTTGGGTATGTGTTCTGGGTGTGGTACACATTGTGTGGAGCTTGAGCTCTCCACACATGGGGTGGTGGTGGTGGGTAAGTTTGGGCTTGCGGGTGATGGTAATGTGGGACAGTTGGTGGGTACGGTGGTGGTGGTGGGTTATATGGGCTGGGTGTGTTGTAGGGGTTTGGCGGGTAAGATGGTGGTGGTGGATTATATGGGGTTGACGGGCTTGGTGGGTGTTGGCGATAGGGTCTCGGTGGGTTATAATGTGGGTTGCGACTCCATGACCTACTTTCAATGGTTGATACTTCTTCTTTCTTCTTCTTTCCCATCACTCCTCCGTTTCCACTCTGTATAGCTTGATTGGTGGCTTTGTAGCCGAAAAACTCATAATCTTGTTTGTCTTCAAACCCTCTTCTACAAAACTTCCCATTTTCACAACTTCGTTAAAACTCTTTCCAATTGCTGACACTAGATGACCGTAGTATGTTGGCTCCAAAGCTTGCAGAAAACAATCCACCATTTCTCCTTCTTTCATCGGTGGATCCACTCTAGCGGCCTGTTCCCTCCATCTAAAACCGTATTCTCTAAAGCTCTCTCCTGGCTTTTTCTCCATCTTGGTAAGGGATAACCTGTCGGGTATGATCTCCAAATTGTACTGAAAGTGACTAGCGAAAGCTTGCGCTAAGTCATCCCAAACAAACCATCTTGTATGGTCCTGTCGAGTATACCATTCCAGAGCTGATCCACTCAAACTTTGGCTGAAGTACGCCATCAACAATTCATCTCTACCTCCCGCGCCTCTCATCTTGCTACAGTATCCTCTCAGATGAGCTACCGGATCCCCATGTCCGTTGTACATGTCGAACTTTGGCAACTTGAATCCCGCAGGAAGCTGCACCTCAGGGAACAAACACAGGTCTTTGTAGGCTACACTTACTTGCCCTCCCAGCCCTTGCATATTGCGGAAAGCGTTCTCAAGACTTTTCACTTTCCGAGCCATCTCTTCCTGCCCGGCACTTGCTTCCATCATCGGAGCGTGAGACTCGTGTTGTCTGAAAGTCGGCTCCGGAGGGTAGTAATGAGAATCCTGGATATGAAACATTGGTTCACTAGAGGATTTGTGGATAACATCGGGCGGAGGTGCCACATATACAGGAGCAACTTATGGTACCTGAGGTGGTGCTTGCTTGGTTAGAGGTGGTGGTATCTGGGAGGTGGAAGCATAGTATTGAGGGTAGTCGGGGTAGGTGGAGGACGAGTTAATTGTTGGTGGCTCGGGGTTAGGATTGGCTGGAGGGACATAAGCAGGGTTAGCAGGGTAGGCTGGTAGTGGTTGACCTCTTGACCAAGCCTGGTACATTTCAGCCATCTGCTGTCTTAACTTGTACATTTCTTCTTTCATCCCTGCCACATCCACGATCTCTTCTTCGTGAGCAGGGTCTACAATGGTTGCCTCGATCTCCCGGGACACAGCCTTTGTCATCTTTTTGTACCTGGTGTTGTATGGGTGGGTAGCCAGTATGCCAGTTGCCTAGAAAATCTGGACTCACAAACATCAACACTTGTTAGTTGTTAGCGCATGAATAAGATGTAACGACTTTAAAAGCAAATACATTTCCTCGAGTCGTTATGCATCATCCCGGCCGCTGCTCACTTCAATCATCATTTTTTCTTTTTCCGCTCTCTTGTTTTCTTTCTTTCTTTTCTTCTTTTCTTTTCTTTCTCTTTTGCTTTTTCTCTTTTCTTGCTCTCTCTTTTTTTTCTTTTCTTTTTCTTGCTTTTTCTTTTTTTTTTTCATTGTCGTTTTCATAATTACGCTCCTATTTATTTGCCTAGCGGATTCAAAGGAAATGACATAAAGCAAAAGAATTGGTAACAACACTTGTTTTCTCATTGATAACTCAAAACGTTGATTACAAAGTGATGTTTTAAAAAGAAAAATAAAAGATGATGCATGACCTAAGAGTACATTAATGCACCTAGTGCCCGCGAGGCATCGTTCGGCCTTGCCGCGAGCCTATATGCTAAACCCCTTTGAAGCTTATCCAGGTCGGCCATGACTTGTTGTACAAAAAACTTTACTGCAGATACAAAAGTCCCCCGAGACATATCTTCACAAAGCTGAGTCTTCCTGGTGATGTATTGGGCGATGCGAACAATCTTTTCTCTGATGACCCCTTTTTCTTGCAATAGTCGGCTTATTTGTTGAGTGCGAGCATCCAAGGTGTGTTGGTTGTCCTTTTGCACTTGTTGCAGCTCTAATTCTAATCTAGCCATAGTCGTGTAGCAGTGCTCTCTTTCTTCTTCAAGATCTTTGATAATCTTGTTACTTTTGACTGTGGCTGAGATCATTTTCTTTCTAAGCTGAGCTATTTCAACATCATGCTTGCCTTGTAGCTACCGGACCAACGTGGCTCTTTCCTCGGCGTCTTTGTCCATTTGCTTCCGAGCCTTGACTAACTCTTTTTCAGCTACGTCCAAATCAAAGCTATAGTCGTTTACTTTCCGCCGGAGAATCTCAATTAACTTTTCATCTCGGGCTGAACGAACTGGGGTCTCGGATGCAATTTTCATTTGAGCTATTTGAGCCTTCAACACATCATTTTCTTTCTTTAGCTGTTTCTTTTCTACTTCATCGGATGCTGCTTGCAAGCCACTTTCGAAATGAAGATTTCTCAGTTTATCTTCCAACAGACTGATTTTGGCCTTATATTCTTTTTCCTTGGCCGCCCATTTCAGATTTTCCTCGGATTGCTCTATCAGGTCTTGCAAGTGAGGTCTCTTTGAAAGACGTTCGTGTTCAACCCCTCGTCGGTACCATGTGGAGTACCCAGGTGATATCTCCCCTTTTGCTCTATTCGGCACACAAGTATCAATCTTCAAATTTTGGCACTCGTTCCAGATTTGCCGGATTTTTGCTTCCGGGAATTGCCCGTCCGGACCAATCTCCACGGCTTGCACACTGAGATCCCCATCTCTCGGAATAATCTGACACCGACCCAACTGTCGCAGGGCTCTGTAGGGTGCATAAGGTTGTATACTCTTCAAACCCATGATCAAAAATGGCGATCCCTCCGTTGGCATGTATATCACCTCGTCAAGAGGTAACCAGTCATACGTCCAATCAATTTGACCGTCAGTTAGTGATCGAAGATACACAATCCAACCTTGGACTCCCTCTGGCAATTTTACTTCTTTTGTCCTCGCATTGAACTCTTCCAAACATGTCCGTTCGGTCGAACCATAGCTTGAATACGAAGGATGGTGGCATAGATGCTCGATTATCCAGATTTGCAGGATCAAGTTACACCCTTCGAAGAAGCTAGCCCCTGCTTTGCACGCAGTCAGAGCACGATAGATATCCGCAACAATCATCGGGGCCAGAGTACAGTTTTCTTGTACTATCAGTATGGTAGCTACCCCGGCGACTTTTATATTGATATGTCCATCTTTCCTCGGGAATACAACAACTCCAAGAAATGCCACTAAAAATGCGAACCTCCGGTGTTCTTCCCATTTCGCCCGGTTGGACTTACAGCATAATTTGTTGGTAAGATCATTGAAACCCCCAACGTGTCCAAACCTATTGTAGATAAAGCTTAAAGAACAAAACCCGTTGGCCAGATCCTCATTATGAACATTCCGGGCAATTTTCAAAGAGTCGAGGAAGCGATGTACTGTCACGGTCCTCGGAGATACCGGGTATTTTCCTTTCAACGGAACCTCGGTCTTCCCAATGTAAAAGGCAATCTCCTCCAAAGTTGGGGTAAGTTCAAAATCTGGGAAATGAAATACGTTGTGTGCCGAATCCCAAAACGTGACCAACGCTCTAACCACATCACCTCGAGGAACTATTTCGAGTAACCCCGTGAGGCCTTTCAAGCACTTTTTGACCCAGTCTTGACCATCGGATCCCATGTCCTGCCACCATAATCTCAGCTCCAAAGGGATTTTATTTAGGGAAAATTGTTCATTCATCATCGTGCTCGTCCTGCACATTTATTAAGGTGATTTTATTTAAAAAAGGAAAAATCTTTTTCAATGCAAGTTTTCAATTTTTTGAATGAAAGAAAAGAAAAATGATTTTCGAAGTGGCCATTTTTGCAAAAACAGCCTTCCGTCGTCCTTTCGGAACATTCGGCAATTTCCAAAAATAGCAATCACCTCGATTATTTGAAAATAAAATCTTTTTGGTCTTTTTCTAAAAGTGTGGTTGGACCCGTTTAAGGGTTGCCTACGTATCCCACCTAATGGCGAGAATCAAACCTGCGTAGTTCGGTCAGATTATTTGACCAGTTATTTCAAAAAAAATGTTCCACCTATTTTTTTTCAAATTTTCAAATTTTCCATGTACCTATTTTCTACAAATCATTATTTTCCTCTCTCTCTTTTTCCTTTTTCAACAATTTTTCCAATCTCGGGATTTTCGCCGGTCCGCATAACGATCAAGGACAATAAAATGCAACACATAGCATGCTCGGTCTTTTCAATACCGGTCACCTGTCCTAGACGGACCCAACCCCTGTGTTGAGTCCCCTAAGTCAAATATGATGCAAATAATCGTCCTAGACCTATGTTCAAAATCTTACGGTTTCATAGATTGCTAGACCGTGTACCCGAGCGGACAACTCGAATCGAGGAGGGGGCTACGTACCGGTGACCCGCGGAGTCAATCGGCTTTATAACTTATCCGGCCTCTGTTTTCTTAGTTTAAGGTGACTTTAACAGAAAGGGGAGTCTCAACCAGTAAGCACATCCCCGAGGGAGAAGAGAGAAGGGTTTTCGGCACAGTTTTATATATACAGTTCACATAATATCAAAGCGATAAAACACATAGCATGTTGTCAAATCATATAATGAAGTCAAACAAAAATGCGAACGGCAGTTCTAAGGAGCTCGAGTTCTTAAACCCTGAAACCGAAATTCAGGGTTGGATCCCCAGCAGAGTCGCCAGAGCTGTCACACCTCCCTTTTTACTACCCCACATACTTAAATGCGTATAAATACACTTGTAGGGTATACCCCGACGCTCAATTACCCAAAACGGATAAAATAACGTAAGGGAAGGAGTTTTTCCAATTTAAGGACAATCGGTTCGGGATTTTATTAGAGATTAATCAGAATCGCCACTTGGGAATGACAATGGTGTCCCAAGTCACCGGTTGATCCCGAATCCGAGGAATTTTGACTCTTTAAAATGTCTGCGAAGCAGAGGTCCGGATAAGGAACTTTGTTAACCCGGGAGAAGGTGTTAGGCACTCCCGGATTCCGTGGTTTTAGCACGGTCGCTCCACTGTCGTTCTTGACTTTTGTTCGACTCAATTATAAATTTTAACAACATAATGTGCTTTTACGTTAAATATCATTTTTAGGAATTTGCGGTATCGCGAAAACACGCCTCGAGTCATACCGCAACCAGACGCCTATGACTTTTGGTGTATTTCAGCTTTACCGAGATTTGGATTTGAGTCGCACCAAGTGCACACTCGTTCATAGGAAGGTATATTAAAATCGTGCCCTAAAGTAACGTCTATCGGCTTTTAAATCTTTTGGGAGAAGCTATGGAATTGGCTATTAGCTTTCCCGGGTCTATTTGTGTTATATCATTACTAAATGGGGCCCCGGTGTTATTCGGGCGAGGCTCGTCCCAATTTTCATTAAAGGGTTCAATACTTGTATTTAACTACGTTTTCTACACTTGTTCTTTCCTTAATCGTATTACTAACACTATGATAATCCAGGCCCGTCGAATTTTGTTATTGGGCCTGGGTCCTCAGCTTAGTACCAGATGTGTCCAGGCAGTCTTCAGATTTATATTTGGGCAACCCAGTCGAATGATACCATAGTTCAGGCCCACGAGATATTTTGGACCCAAACCAAATGAATTAGCAAAACAGAAACAGGATGGTAAATACACATAGTTAAAAGGTAAAACTTGAACATTTTATTAATCAGAAGGAGAAGATTCAATACACAAAGTTCCAACTTTAAGTTCAAAATCTATATATACAGGGAGCATGGATTAACAGACTAATCAATGAGGGAATTAAACTAACTGATTACTTTAGCCCTTGTTTTTGAGAGTTAATCAATATTAACGATGAAGTCATAAACTAAGAAATGAGCGGTTTAGCTATACGATTTATAGTCTAATTACTTACCATGATTACCCGATTACTACATTAAATGACTAAGAGATTTGTTTTAGATCTTGACACTGGATCACTTCCATTTTAATACTGAATTCCTAATTGCCGTTGTTCAATTATTAATACTGATATGCCAGATTCATTTGAAGCTCCTAAAACCAATTTTACATTAACGTTACTTCAATGGTAATTTCCTATTCTATCTCATTTGAATTTGGGATATTGACAAGATAAGCTAATTTCGCCAGCATACTAATTAACTCCTATATGAGCTTCTGTTATTGGAGACCTATGTGATAGTTATTTAACTTCATTTTTAAGATTTTTACCTAATTAACTAGGTGAGGTACTAATTACTACTACTACTATACTACCACTACTACTAGCTATTACATGATTTTGTTTGGTTTTCTGTTTTCCAGGTATAACATACTACTACAAGGAATAATCTACAATGGAGATTAAATCACTGTAAAAACCACAACTACTTGACAGCAAAATCAGGATCTCTCATTTTTATTTCATCCGTGTCATCAATACAACTTCAAGTGAAAGAGATATGTACCTGAATCACAAAGAAAATCCAATGAGTCTAGGGGGTAAAGCAGGTAAGCACAGCTAGATTTCGAACAACAATGCAACAGTGAAATGAGAGCTAGATCAACACAGCAACACAACAGCACAGCAACAGCAATACGAGAGAAACCCAGCAGACAATCGAGCAAAAACCCAGAAAAACCAGATTAAAACCACAAGCTCTCACACCCGGAATTTCCAGAAATGATTCCTGCTAAATTGCTATGTTTTTCCTAGTATTTCTTTTCAACAATTAGCCTAAGTATGAATTTCAGATTGCTCAAATGTTCGAACCCCAGATATATTTCTTATATTACTCAGATTGGAACCCCCTTTTCAGCCCCATTCTTAGAGGTATTTATAGTTATTTTTTAGGGCTGAAAACTTGGGGAGGAAGTATGGGATTAATCCCACTTCCCCCCTCCTAAATTTATGAATTATGCACTTTAGCCCCTCTTTCTGTTATGAGAAACCCTTCCAGCATGTGCTGGAAGGTTCTAAAAGATTCCTTTTAGGGCCTTTTACTAGTATGACCTTAGGGGTTTGAGATTTTTACAGATTTCCCATTTTTAGGAGACCATTATACCCCTAAATCTTTGCAAAATTGCAGAAATCAGGAGCATGAATGACTCCATTACCCTTTTAAGTTCTAACTAGTTACTATTTTACCTTTTTAATACCCAATTATGCCCCTAAGGGCACTGCTGATTTACTAGCCTACCTAGGTCAATTTTCAGCTTGTTTTGCACCTATTTAACTAATGGCCAGCCCTGGCATTAGTATTTAAGGGCTGGCCAGTTCTATTTTAAGAAACCATTTCAATTCTAGCCACTTTTAATCTAATTCCAGTCAATTAAGACCAATTTATTTTAAATTAAAGCTAATTGCAAGCATAGCCTGCTTTGTTATTATGATTAACCTATTTAAAATTTAGCCAGTCTCAAGTTGAGACTTAGCTTGGGCTATCAAAGCCATATACTGAACAGTTGGGCCCAAAACCTTTACAGGTTTGGCCACTTTGTTGTTCAGGGCTCAATATAGAGCCTGGGCCAGTCTGCATTTGCAAACATGGCCCTTTTGCACAACCAGCCCCTTTTAAAGGGGGCTGTGTGTTAGGGCCTTATAGAATAGGTCAACCCTTTGCAAGGTTGACCATTCTTAAACCAATTATTTAACTAACAACCTATTTTTGTTCATTTTCAGTTTATACCTATTTAAAAACTAACCATTTATGAAACCTAGCACTACAGCTACAAACCAATTCACCTAAGGTTCAGGTGATTAATCAGACATTCATAAGAAGCACAAATCTAGCAAAACTTAAGCATTTTTAACATGAATTGCACACATAAACACATATGATCCAAGAAACATGCATTAACCAACTCAAATTCAGAGAGAACATTAGATATGGTTGAATTCTAGTCAACTAACTCATTCTATTGGATTGTATGTGATGCAGGGTGAATTCATGTCAATTCATACCTAGTTATTACTAATTCAAGTCATATGAAAGTTTGATCAATTTCAGAACCTTTAGAATTCATGGCACAATTACACACATAAACACCAGTTTTCATAAACAATCAACACAAGCCTAGATTAGCAGAGAAGACAATTAAGATCCTATTTCAAACTCTAAACCTAGAATCATGATAACCCAATGAAACAAGGAAAGCATGAGACTAAAGCCAAACATGTGAAGAATCTTAGTCATGCTTTCAATATGAATCAGGAACTAACAGTCAATAAGTCTTGGAGTAAAGAACCATAGGCTTAACATGACAAATAACAGGATCTCAACCTAACAGGCTAAAGATGAGCCAGCTAAGAAGCCTTAAGACTAATTATCAGAGCAACATTGCACAAAGATATGAAATAAACTATTGAATCATGGGAACATAATCAACCAGAGCCAAATCATGGACAAATCATTAATCAGAAAAGGAGATGAAACAGATACAAAAATCCTATAACTAACACATTGAGAAGAACTAGTTGAGATTTAGAAGAAAGACAGATTAACATATGAGGATATACAAGACCAATTGTAGCAATAGAAGACAAGCAGAAAGAAAAGAAACATAGAATTAAACCGAACAAACCCTAAGTTAACATGCTTGACACAAACTAAGAATCTACAGGATAAAAAAAGACATACTGAGACATCCAAGACAAGATAAACACTGATGAAAACAAAGCAAGCAAGGCAAAGCCCTAGAACTAACATGAAGAACATAAACAGAACAGACATTCAGGCATGCAAATACACGAATCAAATAAGAACTACAAAAAATAAAGAAGGTAGGGGTCGGGGGAACTTAGCTTTGCGGGGCCTGTCCCCCGAGCTTCCTATTCTCTTTTCTTTTCCTTTTTTATTCTCTCAGACTCTCCCAGACTCCTTTTATTCTCTTTTCTTGTTTTCTTTTTCTTTATTCTTTTCCAGAACTCTCTTTTCTTCAATTTTTTTCTCTGATTTTCGTTTTAGGGCTTCAAGGTGAAGCCTTTTTGTGGTTTCGAGTTGTAAGGGGTGTTTGGGTGAGGGTAAAGAACGGATCTTGAAAGGTTTCCAGTTTGGAGGTCGCCGGAGTTAGGGTTCCGGCGACTTTGTTTTGGATATTCGACAAGATCTGGGTAGATTCGAGGGGAGCCAGTGGTATAGGTGGACAGATCAAGTGGAGAGGGTTCGAACGGCATTGGTTTGAGGCGGAGATTCATTGTATGAGTGGTCACCGGAGAGGTTCCGGTGACCGGCGTTTCAGAAGAATGTCTGGTTTTCTGGAATTTCTGGGTGCTTGGGGTGAAGAAGAAGGAGAGAAGAGTAAGAGGGCTGATGGAGGCGGCCGGAGACCACCGTAAGAGGTGGTGGCCTCCATGGCCGATGATGTCTGAAGAAGACGAAGCATGAGAGAAGAGGCGGCTGTCTATTAGGGTTAATGTAAAATGGGCGAGAATTTTCGGACAAAGGCATTATATAGCCATTGAATCCGAGGTAATCTCAACCGTTCAAATGATCAAGATCGACGGCTCACACGCACGTTACTAAAACGGCGTCGTTCGATTGTTTATGAGACTAAGGTCTTCAGCCGTTAGATTAACATAGATGGACGGCCGGGATCACTTCTATCTGAATTAATTAAAACCTAAATTCAACTAAATATCCCAGCCGTTAGATCAACGAGGTTGGACGGCTAGGATCAAGTCCATTAGAGACCTGGACCGGGTTTCCTTTGGGCTTAGGGACTGGGCCGGCCATTTGAATCACATTTGGCCCAGATTTATTACACAACATATATTTTTTGTATTTTTCCGATTATAATGATTTTTATGTATTTTCTTTTTATATTTTTTTTCTTTTTCTTTTATGAAAAATTATAAATCCTAATTTACTAATTACTCTAATTTTCTAATATTTTTTGCAATTTTTCTGCTATTTTTCTTTATTTTCTACTACTTAAACTATTTTTAATTTTACTAATTAACTAAACTAACAAATTAATTACTACTATATTTTTTTTTTTGATTTTTTCTAATTTTTACTTATTCAAACACACAAAATATAATTAATTTCAAACAAAGCAAGTAATTGCACTCAAAAACATTTTATTTTAATTTTGGAATTACTTGCTCGGTGCAAAAATCACGTGCTCACAAATGCTACATCACCCGGACAAGGTTCGTGTCGATCCGTTACATATTCAGGTTCGGAGTCAACATGCTTATTGTAATATGATAGAAGAAGAGATGGATGGTGAGCCATGGTTTCATGATGTCAAAGAGTACCTCGGGTTAGGAGTATACCCAGAGCAAGCAACTGGAGATCAAAAGAGGGCTATTCGGCGATTGGCAAACGGATTTTTCCTTAGTGGAGGGGTGCTGTACAAAAGAACCCCGGATTTGGGATTATTGAGATGTATAGATGCAAGTCAAGCCACAACAGTGATGACAGATATACACTCAGGAGTTTGTGGGCCACACATGAGCGGATATGTATTGGCAAAGAAGATTCTTCGAGCAGGATATTATTGGCTCACTATGGAGCGTGATTGCATAAGTTTTTTGCGAAGATGCCATCAGTGTCAGATACACGGAGATTTTATTTATTCTCCACCGACCGAATTGCATACAATGTCAGCGCCATGGCCATTTGTTGCATGGGGTATGGATGTTATCGGACCTATAGAACCTGCGGCTTCCAATGGTCATAGGTTCATTCTTGTAACGATCGATTGTTTTACCAAGTGGGTGGAGGCCAAAACCTTCAAATCAGTGACCAAGAAGGCGGTGGTGGACTTCGTACATTCCCACATCATCTGCAGGTTTGGAATTCCAAAGATAATCATCACGGATAACGGTGCCAATCTTAACAACGGATTGATGAAGGAGGTATGTCAACAGTTCAAGATTACACACCAAAATTCCACACCATATCGTCCCAAAGCAAATGGTGCGGTTGAGGCAGCAAACAAGAATATAAAGAAGATATTGAGGAAGATGGTAGAAGGGTCTAGGCAATGGCATGAGAAGTTACCATTCGCACTGTTAGGTTATCGCACTACCGTCCGGACTTCGGTAGGTGCAACTCCTTACTTGTTGGTGTACGGGACCGAAGCAGTAATACCAGCAGAAGTTGAAATTCCATCCCTCCGAATTGTCGCTGAAGCCTGAGATTGACGACGATGAGTGGGTCAAAACCCGATTGGAGCAATTGAGTTTGATCGATGAAAAGAGATTAACAGCAGTATGTCATGGTCAATTGTATCAAAAGAGAATGGCAAGAGCATATAACAAGAAGGTACGTCCCAGGAAATTTGAAGTGGGACAGCATGTGCTGAAGAAAGTTCTACCACATCATGCCGAAGCAAAAGGCAAGTTCGCTCCAAATTGGCAGGGACCATTTGTTGTGACTAGAGTATTATCCAACAGCGCTCTATGTCTAACTGATATTGAGGGAAGATGCACCGATATGGCTATCAATTCCGATGCAGTCAAGAGATATTATGTGTAACTCTTTAATGTATTTGTCAACGTTTGGTTTCGTTTGTGTGTATTTGGCATTTTTCGGAGAATGAAATGACAGAGGCAATTTTTATACTACCCAAACACTTTAACCCTTGTTTTCCCCTTTGAGCCTTAATTATTCTTTCATATACCCTCTTTCGGAATCATTAAGGAAGATGCGTAACAAAATAGAAAAAGAAAGAAAGAAAAGACACAAGAAAAAGTGAACTACGTTTGACCTGATTCCTCAAGAAGGATACGTAGGCGCCACACGGCTCGGTCATAATAAAACAAAAACCAAAGATTCCCCAAGCAACAAAACTGGGGCAGAAGTCATTGTTTCGTTTGAAAAGATAGTGTGGATTCCGAAAGTTGTAATGAGCTAACCGTTGAGGTTAAACCCCTTTTCTTTAGCCTCACGCACAGAAACCACATTAAGAACCAAAACAGACCTCTCGATTAGTATTTGAGAAGTGCCAAGACATGCGAATAAAACTACGAATGACACTTCAATCCTCGACTGAATCTAGGACTCACAAGCTGAAAAGGGATAGCCCCTTTAGAGGAAATTCCATGGATAATACCCCAGCCCACCGCATGGAAAGAAAGCGAAATGAGAGAGTCTTAACGATGAAAACCCTCGCGGGCACCTTAAGGCGAAGAAAGTTGAGAGAAATAAAATGAGAGAGTCTTACGGTGAAAACCTTTACAGGCACCCTAAGGCGACGGGAGATCGAGAGAAATGAGAGAATCTCATTAGTGAAAACCCTTTGAAGGGCACTATGAGGTGACAAGGCGAGATAGTTACAAGGTGTCCGTATGAGACAAGGTTGGGACATTCGTTTGCTTCTAGCAAAACGCGGCCATCAGAAAGTGATTGACATAAATAGACTGGATAGATTAATCTCAAAGGCGCGGCATAACCATTGGATCAGTTACACATTCAGATAAGTTTTTCCCAGTTTTGAGTTCAGAAAAGTTTTCCCTTTCTTTTGTCATTCACGGTCAGCATTCTTTATCTATCATTTTTCTCTTCTTTTGTTTTCGAAAATTGACTTTTCAAAGCATACTACCAAGTCTCCCAAAGCGGTACAATGAAGATGAATAGGCGGGGAACGAGGCAATAAGGCAAAATTCGTTCCGATATTAAGATTGGAACGACAGGTTGATTGGAAGGTTCACAAGAATTATGGAATACGATGGACACATGTTACACATCCGAAAGATAATTTCTCACAACAGATCATCGACTAAAAGGGTCGGATCAAACTGAAGGTTGGAATAAAAGGGAGAGATAAGAGACTATCTGTGGAAAGAGCACCACCCCCAGCAAGTGTCAACGTCGTCCCCAAAAGTTCGAGGGAGGCCAAGCAGCTGAAAGAGAAAAGGAAAATTGCCCCAACAAGAGTGGCACGACCACTCAATGCGTTTTGAAACTAACAATTTTCTTTGATTTAAAGCAGGAAAAGAGGGTTTGTAGGCGGGAAAGTATGCCACGTAGAAGGTCATCAAACTGGGGCAGAAAATTTTCTCCCATTGCGAAAATTTTCCTGAAAGCAAATACCTAGTGGATAAGGATAGAAAACAACACGAGATTTCGGGAAATGCCAGTTCCAAGCAGAATAGTGTTGAGAGAGGCCAGACAACACGAGGGGGTGATCTTTGAGCCTGGTATCATCCCCAGCAGTTGTTGGGAAAATGAAACACTAACTCCGAGATTCCCCCAGCAGCACTATATCCCATAAGTTTTTCAAGGAAGCAAAGGCGTGAGTCCCGGAGGAGGTCTGGGAAGAAGGAAAAGGAAAAGGGGTCCCCCGCTAGGGTAATCCTCAGTTAATGACATTTCAATCCCCGGCGAGTCCGAGAAAGAATGAAGGGTGAAGGAAATAGAAAAAGAGGAGATAAAGAATACTTCCCCAGCAGCATCATCACCAGCAGGTGAGTAAACAGTGCCGAAGATATCTCCAGCAGTCAAAGGAAAAGTAACACGACCCAGTGGGAAAGCAATTCCAAGACAGGGTAATTCAGAAGAAAAGGGTAGCCCAAGAGACGATGCAGGAAGAAGAAAATGGTACAGGAAACAAAGGAAGGCGATAAGGATGGGATGAAATTAGTGAGTTGTAATTGAAGTCAGGGAGCCCGCCTGAAGAATGGAGTGGCGATTTATTTTGGAAGTTGTAGTTGAAGTCAGGGAGCCCGCCTGAAGAATGGAGTGGCGATTTAATTTTGAAATTGTAGTTGAAGTCAGGGAGCCCGCCTGGAGAATGGAGGGACGATTTATTTTTCGAAGTTGTAGTTAAAGTCAGGGAGCCCGCCTGAAGAATGGAGTGGCGATTTAATTTTGAAGTTGTAATTGAAGTCAGGGAGCCCGCCTGAAGAATGGAGTGGCGATTTAATTTTGAAGCAGTAGTTGAAGTCAGGGAGCCCGCCCGAAGAATGGAGTGGCGATTTAATTTTGAAGCAGTAGTTGAAGTCAGGGAGCCCGCCTGAAGAATGGAGTGGCGATTTAATTTTGAAATTGTAGTTGATGTCAGGGAGCCCGCCTGGAGAATGGAGGGACGATTTATTTTTCGAAGTTGTAGTTGAAGTCAGGAAGCCCGCCTAAAGAATAGAGTGGCGATTTAATTTTGAAGTTGTAATTGAAGTCAGGGAGCCCGCCTGAAGAATGGAGTGGCGATTTATTTTGGAAGTTGTAGTTGAAGTCAGGGAGCCCGCCTGAAGAATGGAGTGGCGATTTAATTTTGAAGTTGTAATTGAAGTCAGGGAGCCCGCCTGAAGAATGGAGTGGCGATTTAATTTTGAAATTGTAGTTGAAGTTAGGGAGCCCGCCTGGAGAATGGAGGGACGATTTATTTTTCGAAGTTATGGTTGAAGTCAGGGAGCCCGCCTGAAGAATGGAGTGGCGATTTATCTTGAAGTTGTAATTGAAGTCAGGGAGCCCGCCTGAAGAATGGAGTGGCGGTTTATTTTTGAATTTGGTTGAGGAAAGCGGTTGAGTGTAACGGAAATCCCCAGCCTGAATCCAAGTTCATAATCAAAGGAAGGCAACAAGGATCAGAAAGATAGGTTCAGACTTCGAAGGAGAATAGTTCGAAGATCACAAAGAAAGGACCAATGGTCGGAGTTCGGCAATCAAGATAGGCCGAAACAACAACTGTCGGAAGAGAAGAAGCATGTGAAGAAACATCAGAGCCAGCAGGATGACAAGGAACATGACAAGATCAAGTTAAAAGGATAGATAAGAATTGGCAATACTGTAACTTAGTCTAGCTTCTTATTTTTGTTTAGCACGGTGTAATAAGGAGATCAATTAAGCAGTGGCAACAACAGCAACAACAGTAACAGCCAGATCACAGCAGTCACGATAGTCCCAGCTACCAAAATTTCCCGAACTATATTGACCTGATTCCCTTTTAGCCAGGGATATGTAGGAGACCTTTTGAAGCAAGGTTCGGTCAAACTTTTCCAAAAATGCTTCATACGGAGTGCTTGAACGGGCAAAAAATCGCTCGTATCCGCTCACTTATCTTTGCACGAAAACTCTTCATATTTCCGCGCAAAGAGGAGCAGCTGTGAGCACGTGATTTTTTTGCCCTATACGAGAATTACTTCCAAAAATTCAAAAATAAAATAGTTCTGTGTTGTGTGTGATCTTTGTGGATTTTGTGTTATTTTTATTTTTCTGTGCGTGTTTATTTGTTTAAAATTAATAAAAATACAAAAAATATATGTCGCGCGCGCGCATTTCGGAGTTCAATCATGCGTTTAGGAATTAACTAAACCGCGTTTAATTTTTTAAAGAAAAGAAAATTGCAAAAAATACGTATTTATTGCCTTTGTGTCATTTAATGTACAATTGTATGATATATATATATATATATATATATATATATATATATATATATATATATATATATAATACAATATAAAGTCTAGTTTAGGAAATAAAAAGATAAGGAAATTAGATTGGGCCAAATCCAGTCCAAAATACCAGGCCCAAAACCATTCCCTTACCCAGTCCAATTAATCCCATCTCGTTTGGCCTTTGGACGATCTAGACCGTCGGTTGTCATGATCCAACGGATCAGGATTAATGGCCCAAAATTACAGACCTGAGCCTCACAACCCGACCCGTTCCCAGTCAAGACCGACCCAGTCTCATAATAACACTACACGACATCGTTTCGTTTAAGTAAAGAGATCCTGGTCGTTGATCGTAAATGATCCAACGATCAGGATTGAATTTCCTATTTTGTATATAAATTCAATCTCATACCCAGCCCCCCCAAGCCAAACCCACGATCACCATCATCATCTCCCTCTAACCTGGAGATCCCTATAACGCCGCCGTGCCCCGCCGCACTCCGCCTACCGGAAATCGCCTCACGGCGGTTCCGGTAGGCCAATGGCTCCCAAATTTACACCGTAGAATCTCCCAAGCCCCCTCTACATGGATCTGGTAGCCGTTAGTCTCGAATGTTGCGCGAACGTCTCGAATATTCGTTCGAAGTTCGCCGGAACTTGAACGTCTACCCCAAACCACCTCAAATTCACACCAGTCACTCCTCACACCTCCCCCACACCCCTACTAACCCTGGTTTAGTTCGAATCTTACCCGAAATGTTAAAGCCCTAAATTCGAGCCCCAAGAACCCTAGTTTTAAAGAAGCCCAATTCGAGCCGGATTAGTCGTCAATTGAAGTCCAAGGGACTTTAGTCTAGGTGTTCTCAATCAAGAACATCTCGATTAAAGCCCATTTGGCTTCAATAGTTCCAAACCAAGTTCGAACTTGGGTCGGCAGGTTCTTTTGAGGTAATTCATTTCCCTTACGATTTCTCTTTGCATTCCGTATTTGTATTTGTGTTTTAGTTTTAGAAATTGTTTTAGCATTCTTCTACTCTTCCCAATGGACCTTTTTATTCGGTCAATTCAATCTTCACCAGTTTGTTTGATTGTAATACTGTAATTGCTTCGTATGTCTGGTTTATTTAACGTCGTCGACAAATTAATTAGCTTGTATGTTTGCTCATTTCTTGTCCTGCCCGTATGCAATTCATTAGCCTGTGATCTATTGTTTGTTTGATTTTGGATTAGGGGTTTAATTGGATACAGTTGGTAGGATTTAATTAATGTTAGTTTTTTAATAGCCTGCCCATAAGAGGGGCTAGTGGAACCTGCTGTACAGCAGGGTATCCCATTAGTCTCCTGCAATCAGCATTTTTAATGTTATAGTCCATACATGGACACTGAATAGTGGGGAGTTCAGGGAGCCTAATGGGTTGGACAGAGGTAGGGATGGGCAAGGGTTTAGTTTAGTTTTCTGGCCATCCAGGGTTTAAGGGTTTAACTATAAGTATAGGGGGTCTGGGATAGAAAGAGGGATATACACAGAGAGACAAAAAGAGAGACTTGAGAAAAAAAGAAAATCATTACTGTTTCATTGACTCTCGTTAGGGACTGGTCTTGTTCTAGTTCTGCAGACTATTGCGATACATTTGAAGCTTGGGAGTATATTGTTTGAGTCTTCAGAGAAGACTACGGTTCTATTGGGGAGTTTTGTATTGGCTCATAAGTTTGCAAGGTTAAAACACAATTTTCTGATTCTTCTTTGAGAGTTAATTTGGAGTGACATTGGTTTTGGAGGATTGCTGGTTCATTTGGTTAAATACTGCTATCCTTTTGAGCTTCGCAAGTTGCTATTATCATTCTCCATTATTGAATCTGGGTGGTTTTGCTGCTTGTTGTTGTTTTGCTGTTGCTGTTGGTGATGCTACTGATATTATAGCTAAAACTACATATTGAATCATATCCTTTGGCTGTGCTTATTAGATCTAATTGATCGGCTCAATTTTCAGGTACACATTTTGTAAACCTCATGCTTATGGAAATAAAGTGAATGCTGTTGAGCTGCCTTGCTGAAATTTTGTTTTAGTTTAGTTTTGTTTTATGTGAAAAATGATTAAAGTTCTGTATGTTATTTGCTTATTAGATCAGTTGTAAAACTGTACAATGGGGACTGGATTGAACTTATGTAAATATTCGAACTTTGAACACATGAAACCACTAGGGAGCTCACAGTGAGAGAAGATTATGTGTGGTTTGTTTAATAACAATAGGATATGACTGAATTGAATAACAGTGCGCAAGCATAATCGTGTTTTAGGTTTGAAGGGATTGGTTAGGCTTGTAATCAAAGGTATTAATAAAATTGCAATGACTAATTTAGTATAGATACAGCGAATTAGCAAAATTTTTGATATTACATTAATAGGTATTTGGTTGTAATTAAATTCAGATTCAAAAGAAACTATCAATAGCTGGCAAGAGATTTATTAGAATTTTGTATTGGGAATACATGTACGAATTCAAACTCGGACGAAAACTCAAATTTGGAGACTAGTTAAATTTTAAATGCTTTAAAAAATGTGTTTCAATGCATTGTATAAGTTGGTCAATCAATAATAGTGTAATATAATCATGCATACACTAGTGTAACAATCGCAGGTTCAAATTTAAGAGTTGTTCATTCATATGATTCAAATATAGCATTACGGGCCTAATTCAATCTCCCATATTGTCGCATAACCTCTAAGAGGCCTAAACTATAGTCACTTGCTAAATATTAGTCTTATAAGAGGTTGAAATCGATTTAGTAAAAAATATAGTTGCTTTAGGTTTGACCTTAGTTAATAAAAATGAGATGAGCCTCGCCGCACTAAATACACAATTGCCGGGCCCTCAAATAAGTTGTTACGAAAATCTTAGACTCGGAAGGACCGTTTAGTAAATTTCACGGTCTTTCCCAAAGTTAATAAAGACGATACATTCTTTAGGCGGGATTTGTAAATAACATACATTCTCAAATACGGGTGCGCATTTATGTGACCCAAATCTTATTCTCGGCGAAACTGAAATACATTAAAGTCACAGGCGCACTGGTTGCGGTGTGCCTCGAAATGTGTTTTCGTGACGTTGCAATTATTCTTCTATAATGAAAAGGCGGAACATTAAAAGCACGTAATAAAAAATATATAAAGAAATCAGATAAAAACAAAAATAGCAGTTGAGCGACCGTGCTAAAACCACGGAATCCGGGAGTGCCTAACACCTTCTCCCGGGTTAACAGAATTCCTTATCCAGGTTTCTAGTTTCGCAGACTGTAATACAGAGTCATAAATTTCCTCGGTTCGGGATTAACCGGTGACTTGGGACACCATTATTTTTCCAAGTGGCGACTCTGAAAATTAAATAAATTGATCCCGTTCCGACTGTCCTTTAAGTGGAAAAACTCCTTCAGTGATCATTATTATACCCCTTCTCGGGGTGTAATATTAAACAGTGGTACATTACCTTATGTGTGAAAAAAGGAGGTGTGACAGTTCAAACTTTTGAATTTCCTCTGTTTCACCTTTCGAAAATATCCCGAGGCCCCCGGGACCTCAACTAAAAATACAAATCCACTCTAAATCATCACACGAACTTGTTCCAATCATAAAAACATATCCTTAAACACACGAATCATCAAATTAACACGGATTCAAGCCTAAGTTTCAACCAAAACTTTTGAAACCTACATTCTATCAAAAACTCAACCAAATGATGTCCGAATGACCTAAAAATTTGCAGACATATCCAAAATCACCTAACAAAGCTACTGCAACTGTCGCAATACCATTTTGACTCCCGGATCAAAATCTCATCTATCGACCGGATTTCGCCAAAATTCCAACTTAGCCAATTCAAGCCTATTTCTACACCGAACCTCCAAATTCAATTTCGATCGCTCCCATAAGTCACAAATCACTTCCTGAAGCTAATCGAAATACCGGAATCCACATCCAAGCCCTCTAACCACATAGTCAACTTCATGTTGAATTTTCAGAAATAAGTTTCACTCAAAAAGGCTATATGCCTTTTTTTCAACCAAAATCAATCCAAATTCACCCGATAGAATATAATACAGATATAGAAACATGAAACATATAATGAGGGGATAACGGGGTGGTAACTCTCGTGACGACGGGTCGGGTCATCACATTCTCCCCAACTTAAGCAAAGGCTCATTCTCGAGCGGGTCAAGAAACATACTTGAGACTCAAATAAGTGAGGATATCTGCTCCGCATCTCCTGCTCGATCTCCCAAGTGGACTCCACGAGCCGACCTCTCCACTGAACCTTCACTGTTGCAATGTCCTTGTACCTCAATCTCCTCACCTGACGTCCCAATATAGCTATAGGCTCTACATCATAGGTCAAGTTATCATCAACCTGCACGGTACTGAAATCCAACACATGCGATGGGTCGCCCACATATTTCCGGAGCATAGATACGTGAAATACTAAATGAACTCCCGATAGACTGGGTGGCAAAGCAAGCATATATGCCACCTCTCCAATCCTCCTGAGAATCTCAAAAGGGCCAATAAATCTTGGACTGAGCTTTCCTTTCTTCCCAAATCTCATGACGTCTTTCATAGGCGAAACCTTCAGTAAAACCTTCTCACCCACTAAATATGACACATCCCGGACCTTCTGGTCCGCATAACTCTTCTGGCGCGAATGGGCCGTGCGAAGTCTCTCCTGAATCACCTTCACCTTGTCCAAAGCATCATGGACCAACTCTGTCCCCAACAACCTAGCCTCACTGGGCTTAAACCAACCAACAAGAGATCTACACCGTCTCTCATATAAATCCTTATACGGCTCCATCTGAATACTATATTGGTAGCTGTTGTTGTAAGCAAACTTTGCGAGAGGCAAATAATCAGCCCACGAACCACCAAAATCAATAACACAAGCGCGCAATATATCCTCCAAGATCTGAATGGTACGCTCCGACTGTCCATCCGTCTGAGGATGAAATGCAATACTCTACTCAACTTGTGAGCCCAACTCACGTAGAAATGTCCTCCAGAACTATGAAGTAAACTAAGTACCTCTGTCTGATATGATAGAAACTGGAACTCCATGAAATCTCACGAATGAATATCTCTGCTAACCGCTCCGAGGAGTATGTATTACACACATGAATGAAATGAGTTGACTTGGTCAGTCTATCTACAATCACCCAAACTGAATCAAACATCCTCGCTGTCCGAGGGAGTCCACTAACAAAGTCCATAGTGATCCTTTCCCACTTCCACTCGGAAATATCAACTCGCTGAAACACGCCACCGGGCCTCTGATGCTCGTACTTGACCTGGTGAAAGTTGAGGAATCATTCTACATGATTCACAATATCCTTCTTCATCCTTATCTACCAATAATGTTGTCTCAAATCCTGATACATCTTTGCGGCACCTGGGTGGATAGAATACCGCGAGCTATGGGCCTCCTCCAATATCAACTCACGAAGGCCATCAACATTGGGCACGCATATCCGCCCCTGTATCCTCAATACACCATCACTATCAATAGTGACATCTCTGGCATCATCATGCTGAACTCTGTCCTTAAGGACAAGCAAGTGTGGATCATCCTACTGGCGCTCACGAATGCTATCATATAAGGAAGACCGAGAACAACACAAGCCAACACCCTGTTGGGCTTTGAAATATCGAACCTTACTTGCCAATTGGCCAATGCCTGAACATCATATGCAAATGGTCTCTCCCCGACTGGAATATACGCCAAACTACCCATACTAACTGCTTTTCGGCTCAAAGCATCGGCCACTACATTGGCCTTCCCCGGATGATATAGAATAGTAATGTCATAATCCTTGAGTAACTCAAGCCACCTCCACTGCATCAAATTAAGATCTTTTTATTTGAACAAATGTTGGAGACTGCGATGATCAATATACACCTCACAGGACATGTCGTACAAATAGTGTCTCCAAATCTTCAAGGCATGAGCTATGTCAGCTAACTCCAAATCATGAGGCTTCAACTGACGAGAAGCATAAACAATAACTCTACCTTCCGGCATCAACACACAACCTATCCCCACTTTCGAGGCATCACAATATACGGTATATGAACCTGAAGCTGATGGAAAAACTAACACTAGAGCTGTGGTCAAAACTGTCTTGAGCTTCTAAAAGCTCTCCTCGCACTCATTCGACCACAAGAATGGTGCACCCTTCTGCGTCAATCTGGTCAAAGAAGAAGCAATCGGTGATAATATCCCGCCAAACTAAGGAAACTCCGAATCTCCGCAGCTGAGGACGGTCTAGGCCAACTCTACACCGCCTCTATCTTCTTCGGGTCAACCTGAATACCATCACGAGACACCACATGACCCAGAAAGCTAGCGACTCGAGCCAAAACTCGCACTTGGAGAACTTAGCATACAATTTCTCCTATCTCAATCTCTGCAACACAACGCTCAAATGCTGAGCATGCTCCTCCTGGCTACGAGAGTATACCAGATGTCATAAATGAACACGATTACGAAAGAATCCAAATATGGACGAAACACATTGTTCAGCAGATGCATGAACGTGGTCGGGGCATTGGTCAGCCCAAAAGACATCACAAGAAACTCATAGTGCCCATATCTCGTCCTGAATGTAGTCTTCATGATATCAGAATCTCTAATCTTCAGCTGATGATAGCATGAACGAAGATCAATCTTCGAGAACACCCTTGCTCCATGGAGCTGATCAAATAAATCATCAATGCGCGGTGGAGGATACTTGTTCTTCACTGTTACCTTGTTCAACTATATAATCAATGCACATTCTCATAGAGCCATCTTTCTTCTTAACAAACAACACCGGTGCACCCCACGGTGATACACTAGGGCGAATGAATCCCCTATCTAAAATCTCCTGAAGCTGTTCTTTCAATTCCTTCAGTTCAGATGGTTACATACGGTAAGGAGGAATAGAAATGGGCTGAGTGTCCGACACCAAATCAATACCAAAATCGATATCCCTATCTGGCGACATACCCAGCAGGTCTGATGGGAACATATCTGGAAAGTCCTCACAACGGGCACATAATCAATACTAGGAGTCTCAGCTTCCACATCTCTCACAAATGCTAGATATGACAAACACCCTTTTTCAACCATTCTCTAAGCCTTTAAGAATGAAATCACACGGCTAGGGACATAATCAGTCGAACCCTGCCACTCAATCTGAGGAATACCAAGAATCGCCAATGTAACTGTCTTGGCATGACAGTCCAAAATAGCATGGCACGGGAACAACCAATCCATGCCCAAAATCACATCGAAATCCACCATGCCTAACAATAGCAGATCCACTCGGGTCTCCAGACCCCCAATAAAATCAATACAAGATAGATAGACGTGATCCACAATAATCATATCACCTACCGGGGTGGATACATGAATAGGAAAATCAAGACTACCACATGTCGAACCCAAATTATGTGCAAAATAAGAAGACACGTACGAATATATGGACCCGGGATCAAACAAAATAGAAGCATATCTGTGACAAACTGAAATGATACCTCTAATCACTACATCTGAGGCAACAACATCTTGCCTATCAGGAAGTGCATAGAAACATACCTAACCACTACTCGATCGCTCCTCACTCCTGGGGCGACCTCTAGAAGACTGACCTTCACCCCTACTAGCCTGAGATGGTGCTGAAGTAGATGGAGCTGAAGAGGAGGAATGATCCCTCTGCTGAGACCTATCCCTGCGAAGTCGAGGACACTACCTCTTAATGTGGCCAAACTCGCTACCCTCAAAACAACTGCCTGGCGCTGGAGAAGGGGACTGAAGGGAACCCCTCGCCGCAGATGAACCCTGGGCCGAAGAAGAAGGTGCTGAACTATGAGCTGGAAGGGCGCTGAGTGAAGACTGGCCCTACTGAAAACCCTGACGGCCACGGGAAGAAGAACTACACTATACTCTAGGCGATCTGACTGAGAAGGTCTAGATGAACGACCTCTGCCCTGATGAAACTGCCCCCTGGATGGAGCACCACTAAAACTGCCAGAACCTCGAGGCGTCTTGTCCTCCCTTTCCTCTCGCTCACGGCGATGATCCGCCTCAATAAAGCGTGCCATATCAACCACCTGCCCGAAAGATGCCGCCAATACTCTCCCCATAGTCATCAAGATACGAATAGAATAGTTGAGGCCATCAATGAACCTCCTAATCCTCTCCCGATCTATCGGGATCATCCAAATAACATGCCTGGCCAACTGAGTATATCTCAACTCATACTGAGTCACAGTCATATCACCCTGCACTAGCCACTCAAACTGGCGACGCAGCTCCTTTCTGCGGGACTGTGGCACATACTTCTCTAAAAAAAGAGTGGAAAACTGCTGCCAAGTAGAGGTGCTACCCCTGCAGGCCTACGCCTCTCAAATTTCTCCCACCAAATGAATGCTCGACCTGAAAACTGGAATGTTGTAAAAGAAATACCACTAGACTCAAGAGTCCCTGCTGTACGGAACATCCTCTGACACTTGTCTAAGAATCCCTGGGCATCCTCGCCCTTAGTACCACTGAGTGAAGGTGGTTGAAGTCTGCCAAATCTCTCCAATCGATATTGATCGTCGTCAGGCATCACCGGAATAATATACTCTGGGGTTGGCGCAACTTGAACAGCCGGTGCAACTACCTGAGCTGGGACTGCCTCTGGTGTTTGAAGTCACTGCTCAACCTGCTCTGGTGTGCGAGCTGCGGGGGTTTGGTGACCACCCCCGATCTAAGATGTCACTGCTGCAGTAGTAGCGGAAACTACCTGAGCCAACCCAGTACAAACAGATAATATCTGGGCCAATGCCTACAGAAGGCCAGGAATAACAATAGGGACCGCTGGTGCCTGAACAGGTGCTGTTGGGACCTCTGCAACTGGAGGCTGATATGGAATGGGGACTACTGGTGGGTCAACTGGTACTACCCCAGCTATTCTACCCCTACCACGACAACGACCGCATCCACGACCTCTAGCAGGTGGCAATGGTGGTCGTCCACCTCATCCCGTAGCACGAGTCCTCGCCATCTGCGAGAGAATAGAATACAGAAGTTTAGTTCTCGGAACAACAAAACCACACAATAGAGTTCAAGAAATGTGAAGTGTTTCCTAAAAGGTCTGCAGCCTCCCGAGGATAAATACATACGTCTTTGTACCGATCTGCGAGACACTACTAACTAGCTCAAGACTCATGGGGCCTAGTAACCTAGGCTCTGATACCAACTTGTCATGACCCCAAAACCCGATCGTGATGGCACCCAGCACATTGCTAGGCCAGCCTCACCAATCTCTTACAATACCGAGCTATCAGCTCTCACTTTACTTCAAAAGCAATATTTAACAATAATAGAAGTGCGATATTTTAGCATAAGTTGCAAAAATAGCCCAACACAGTATAACATCTCCCACTTATCTAGAGTCATAAGCCATGAGTCTCTACCAAGAATATAACAGTGATACTGAATACAACTATATCTAACAAATGCGGAAAAATAGTCTAAATAACAGAGGATAGAAGGGAATGTCAGGTCCTGCGGGCACTAAGCAGCTACCTCGACAGTCCGGTATGATCTCTGAGTGCAGCTGGGGAGTCAGCCCTGCTGTGATGTACCTGGATCTGCACACAAGGTGTAGGGAATAGTGTGAGTACTTCCAACTCAGTGGTAATAAGTACGGATAAAGACATTGAAGGTAAAAATACCCAATATTGCACTAAGCAAAGCTATATAATAACATTCTTTTACCATTTTCAACAGTATAAGTCTCATAATAAGCAATAACAGCTAAGCAGTACAACAGGTATATCTAAATGCAATGCAGATGCATCAACATGACCGCTACTGCGCGTAGCCCGATCCATTTGGGTACCCGCGCTCACTGTGGAGGTTCAGACTCCGGAGGGGCTCATACAGCCCAAGCGCAATATCAGTGGTATGCTGCAGCGCGTAGCCCGATCCACTACTAATTCAACTACATGCAATGCAAGCCTCACTAGCACAGAAAATATCATTTTGAAATCTCTTTTTATCAATAAAAGTAGAAAATAATGTTCAGAAATACCAGAGTTTGGAAAACCAATTTAGACAGTGTTTAGCTCAGGACTGATATCAAGATAACATGATATAATCATAGAAGCAATGATAACGATCCTCACGGGATCCAAATAACTGGCTCACAGTCCAACAATATCCACAACCATCCAAGTAGGAGGTTTACCGACTCATTTATAGCCAACAACACAGTATAATACTACATAGTCGGACTAAGCCATAGTCCCCAATCACAATCGACCCCGCACTCACAGTGGAGTACGTGTCTCGCCTCAATACAACATCACATAGTGGTATAGCGGGGTTTCAAACCCTCAAGTCATCATACATACCCATTACTCACCTCAACTCGACTTGAAAACTAGCCCGCAATGCCCTTGCCACGAGAATCGGACTCCACAGGTACAGAATCTGATCAAAACTAATAGGAATACATCAAAATAGGCTAAAAGAACATAACCTAATCGAAATAACTCGAATTACAACCAAAAATACGAAGTTGCCAAAACCCGACCCCTGGGCCCGCTTCTCGAAAAATTACAAAAGTCATATTTACAGAATCCTTATCTCACCACGAGTCCATACATATAAAGTTTATCAAAATTGGACTCTGTTTTCCCATTCAAATCGTCAATTTTCTATTTCCCAGGCTTAGAGCAAAATCCTGCATTTTTACACCTTAATTCTTCCATTTTCAGAGATTAAATCCATGGTTTATTAATATATTAATACAATTTGTGTCCATGAGTGCTTACCTAACGATACCCCTCGTTTTCCTCCTCAAAATCTCCAAATTCGCCTCTAAGTTCGAAGCCCCAAATGAGTTAATGCTTCTGAAATTCGAACCAGCACTGTTCCTTAAACCCAAACATTTTTCGCTTCTGTGGCTACAGTGCCGCTCCTGCGTGACCGCTTCTGCGGATTTTGGGTCGCTTCTGCGATAATTCATTAAAGCCACATACTGCTTTTGCGGTTATACACTCGCTCATGCGAAGACGCTTAAGCGAAAATTCCTCCGCTTTTGCGAGGTCCCACATTCAGCTATTTTCCGCTTCTACGGGCCCGCTCCTGCAACTAATCACCCGCTTCTGCGAAATCTTCATGGCCAGCCCTAAGCTCGCATCTGCGATACATAATCCCTTCTGTGGAGCCGCTTTTGCGGTCTCCCTTCCGCAAAAGCGGAAGTCACCGCTGCAATAAAATACCAGCAGTTCAAACTTTCGAATTTCCTCCGTTTCACCTTCCGAAAATATTTCGAGGCCCCCGGGACCTCAACTGAAAATATAAATCCACTCTAAATTATCACACGAACTTGTTCCAATCATAAAAATATTCCCTTAAACACACGAATCATCAAATTAAGGCGAATTCAAGCCTAAGTTTCAACCAAAACTTCTGAAACCTACATTCTATCAAAAACTCGACCAAACGATGTCCGAATGACCTGAAAATTTGCAGACTTATCCAAAATCACCTAACAAAGCTATTGCAACTGTTGGAATTCCATTCTGACTCCCAGATCAAAATCTCACCTATCGACCGGATTTCGCCAAAATTCCAACTTAACCAATTCAAGCCTATTTCTACACCGGACCTCCAAATTCAATTCTGATTGCTCCCCTAAGTCACAAATCACTTTCCAAAGCTAACCGAAACCGGAATCCACATCTGAGCCCTCTAACCACATAGTTAAATTCAGGTTGACTTTTCAAAAACAAGCTTCACTCAAAAAGGTTATATGCCTTATTTTCAACCAGAATCAATCCAAATTCACCCGATAGACTCTAACACAATATAGAAATATGAAACAATAATGAGGGGATAACGGGGCGGTAAATCTCGTGACGACGGGCGGGTCGTCACAATATGTTAACTTATTTTACTACCACTCTTATTTTAATTTGGCTTGATGAACTTAAAAATAGAAATGATGTCTACTGGGCTTTGTGTAAGTATAATTGGTGTGTCTAAATAAGCCTAATCGAACCTTTTCGTTTTCTATTCAAATTATATATACATCACAAAATACTAATTTTACAGTTTGGATGATAAATTAAGGCCGTAAGAGTACATATTAATAATTAGTAATGATTAAGTGATAAACTCCATGTAAAAGAGATGTTATGTACTTGTTGTTTTAGTGTACGAGTAGTAAGTTTTTCCCTAATATCTGGTAATACAATACTCCATTAGGTTTATAGTCCTAATGCAGCTTCTTAATGTTAGTAAGTGTGAGATACAAACTCTCACTCTTTAGCATCAAACTTAAAGGCAACCAAATGAAATATATAACTTTATCATAAAAATATAGTTGGTCTTATTGAATAACCAAGTCGTTGTAGTATAGTGGTAAGTATTCCGGCCTGTCACGCGGGTGACCCGGGTTCGATCCCCGGCAACGGCGTTTTAATCTTTTTTTATTGAACAATAGCGGAGGATTTCGAATACATTTTCTTTGATACGTCAAATGATTCCTAAATGGGATTAGGACCTTTTTTTACCCCTCTTCTCTTCACTAGAGGAAGGAGTTTGCAGCATTTGGTACATTGCTATGTTAAAAGAAAACAAATTCTAAAAGGAATATTGTTAAAAGAAAAGTTAGAAAAAATTGCACTTGGATCCAAAATTTCCGACCTGCCGGATTGGAACCAGCGACCTAAGGATTAACTGATTAGGCATTGCCGAAACTACAGTCCTCCGCTCTACCAACTGAGCTAAGGTCGGTTGATCGTACGATACGCTCAAAATCCTATAAAATTGATAATAACACCTATGACTAATGCGACTACAAAAATTTTATGGCTCATATTTCCATTTTTTTCCCCTCTCCCTTTGGAGGATAAAGAGACGAACAAAAACTTCATACGCATGTTCCTACCCACCTATCTTTTAAAGTTTGCTTTCTTTATTATTATTATTATTATTATTATTATTATTATTATTTTTTATGGTGAAAAATAAAATTTATTCTTGTACTATCCGAAATTGAGCAACTCGTCATTCCTTAAATATTTGAAATAACGTTGCCCTTGTTGATTTGTTTTTTCCCCTTGACGTCTAAGTTCCACCTGAGAGTAATTATAAACAATAGTCAAGTTAAGGGGTAAATTTAAGTTTTTCTTTCGAAGAACCTGAATACTTGGTGTCCACCAATTTTACATTGGAGTTATGTTAATGATAAGGACAAGCAGGGGCGGAGCTACTTTTGTTCGAGGGGTGTTACTGATATCCATTTGTTAAAATATAACACTGTATGGATATGTATTTTAAAAAAAAAAATTAAATATATACAATGGGTTTACAACCCTAGATACAAAATCAACTCCTAATGTAATGGTCAAGGGGTGCCAAAAGTGATGGAATGTTGCAAGTTCCATTCCCTATTGAAGCATTATTTTTATTTTTCTTGGTTTCTTATTTAAATTTTGACATCCCTTTATATAAATTTTGGCTTGCTAATAGCAAAAGTATAATGAACCAAGAATGTAACGATGAACAAAATGAAGCAATTCGAGATAGTACATAAGCTCATTTGGACCTTTTTCTTTCGTTTGTTTTATTTATTTTTTAAGTGAATATAAATAAAAAGGTATCTCAATGGACAAAATATTCCGTATTCATGCAGGATCATTCGCACCACTTATTAGGTATTTGTCATTGTATAGGCTAAAATTCGCCCTGAAAAAATTAAGTATAAAGTGGCGTCATAGAAGAGATAGGCCGAGGTCGGCTAGAAAGCATCAAGATTCGTGATCGAGGAGCTGACCATAGCCGATGTCAATTGTTTTGCCAATAGCGGTAACGGTCACTATATGAAATAAGACATTGAAGGGAATATTCCATGAGATATTCTCTTCAAGGGTTGTTAGGGATAGGTCTTGTATAAATAAAAAATTATAGCAGCTTTGCTGGCGAAGCGGTTAATAATAATTTCGACCATCTCACTTGGTGATGGAAGTTCACCCAAGTTGCAGTGCCACAATCTTCTAACTAGTCGTGCCTTCTCCGATTCAACCCAATTCCTACGGTGATGAATATGAGCGCAATTGAAATTCCTGGGGAGTTATAACGAGCGTTGCGGTAACGATCCGTAAGAAAGATGATGAGAGCATTCCTTCCGCCGGCCTTTATAGGAGTAGGGGAGCTTTCTGCGGGCAGCCTATCAAATCGAATCACGTATTTTTGAATATGTCGTTACATCATGTACATGTATTATGTTTTCCATTTTTTTTATGTTCCTGCTCGTGCCCGGATAGAGAATGGGCACGACTCCCCCTCTCCCCGTTCTACCGTCCAAACAGGCCGGCCCTTCTAAGTTCCGGGGTTGGGTCGGATAGGACCAGATCCAATCGGATCTGATCGTAGCTTCGAGTTCAGGTGCCGTACTACGGCCGGATCGGAAAGGAGAACCATGTCGAAGGAACTCGGCAAAATGACCCCGTAACTTCGGGAGAAGGGGTGCTCTCATATCTTTTGATTAAGACGAAGCATCTTGATGTAGGGTGACTGACGATGCAGTGATATTTGCAATACTTGGGATCATCCACCTCTTTTAGATCTTTCACCGCGTCGCTGAGATTCAGATTTCTTCTCGGTGCAAAACAAAGGTTTGGAACCCTAGGACTCTTTCTCGTGAACTAGGTTCAGTCAAATAAATAGATGGATCGCCCTTTCCTGTCCCGGAATGGGCGATAGCCTATGGCTAAAAGCGCCGACTATCTATGAATGACCAGTCAAGTGGGCTTATTCAATTTCTGAAGTTAGATTGAAGATTGAGAAAGCCGTCCAGTAGTGCCTTTAGTCACAAAATTTTAAGCCCAAAAAATAAAGTAAGAAAGGTGGGGAACAACGGCCTCACACAAAAAGGTTTTTTGTATTTTTTATTTCCCGGTCATTGGAAGCAATCTTCACTGGCTAGTTCTCCTTCCTCGGACATTCTGTTCACCTGCCCATGCTTCAAGATTGAAGTTTTCACCAGAAATCTCTGTAAAAAAAAATGCCATTCGTCAAGGCCCAGGAATTCGATGGACATCTCAGCGGCGGGATTTGATACCCGCATCCGATCGAAGTTGCATTTTAGTGGCCCGCCCGATTTTTGAGACCCTTTCTGATTCCCTCACCCAATCTCATGAGAAGCAACCTTTCACTTCTCATATGGGGAATCATCCACATGAGGACCAGAAGACGACATTCTAAGGCTATATAGAGCCCTTATCCAAGAAATGAGCTATCTTGCTTAGCATACTTCACCAAAGCTCTTCAAATCAATCTCTTCGGTACTTGAACTTGATTCTTTAAAGCCGGGAACTCCATTCAATTAGCCGGGCATAAGTTCTCCCCTTGCTTTGATCATTTTCTCTTGATACGCTTACCTTGCCCGTTTAGGTTTTCAAGAAGTTGACACGGGCAGGGAAATTCCTAGCTAGGTTCTTCGTCCCAGTGCTCTCTCGGCGGTGTTTCGGTCTTGTGACCGTACTCCCCAGGCGGAGTGTTTCACGCGTTAGATGGGCCCCTGATCCGCGAGTTGGAATGATTTCTTTCTGCCATCTGTCTTTCCCTTCTCTCTCTTCTCTTAGCAAAGGTAGGTTCAAGTCAAACTTTTTTTTGGAATTTCTCTATAGCAAGAAGCCACGTGAACCCCCTCTCATAGGTGACTGGGAAGGGAAAACACTAGAAAAAAAGATAAGAAGATAAGACATGTAACATTCATTTAATAAGAATACTTTTTGAGAGGAAGATTCTCTCTAGCAAAAGTGAATATCATTAATTACTAGTTAAGTCAAAAACAAAAAAGGAAAAAAACAAATAAAATAACAAAACAAAAGGCTTAAAGCCTTGGAATGAGTATGAGCGTACTTCTCATTCAGAAAGGCAAGAAGCCTATTTCGAAAAAAAAAAAAAAGAGGTGCAGAACACAGACACACGGATAGGAACAGAGGCAACCAGAAATTTACTCGAAAAGTTCTAGGGTTCTTTATGATTCACTTATTTTTGAACTCACGTATATACAATTTCATATTATCAATTACCATATAGTAGTAATAGGTAAGAATTGATTAGTTAGTTCCCTTCTTTCTCTGAATCAACAATAAATCCCATGTTTAGGTGTGAAAATTTGAAATTAATTAAAGTACAGTGATTTGTAGAATCAATTGTTTGACGAGTATAAATTAGACTGGTCTACGTATTGGCTCAAAGAGTATTGGGGTGAATTGATACAACCCTTTACTAAAGCGGTTTAACTTACAAAAGCACGCATGCAAGGTATTTGATGAATTGCTTAAAAGAGTTTATATTTACTTGGAGTGAGTGAGTGCCTATTATCTTAGAATTATCTAGCAAAAGTTTAGACGATTTATTATGATATACGTGCATAAATTTTTAGATTTTTGTGTTATTCTTATATGTTATTTTCATGTTGAAAATTTATGAAAAAGATAGAAACTTTAGAAATACTTTTACATGTTTATTTCATTCTTATGTCAACAACAACAACAACAACCCAGTATAATCCCACTTAGTGGGGTCTGGGGAGGGTAGTGTGTACGCAGACCTTACCCCTACCCTAGGGTAGAGAGGCTGTTTCCAAATAGACCCCCGGCATCCTTCCCTCCAAGAACTTCCCACCTTGCTCTTGGGGAGACTCGAACTCACAACCTCTCGGTTGGAAGTGGGGTTGCTTACCATCAGAGCAACCCCTCTTGTCTTAAAGATCAAGATACATTTCATGGTATTAAAAATTGGAAATACAGGAATTATTCAAAATGAGTTTACTTTTTAAACTAAAGAAAATTGAGTTCAGAATGATACATTTTGAGTCTGAGCTGTTTCCAAATAGACCCCCGGCATCCTTCCCTCCAAGAACTTCTCCCCTTGCTATTGGGGAGACTCGAACTCACAACCTCTCGGTTGGAAGTGGGGGTTGCTTACCATCAGAGCAACCCCTCTTATTTCATTCTTATGTCATGCTTTACATTTAAGGATAGCAGCATAAGCATGTACATGATGTTCTATAAAAAAAAGATCTAGACTTGAAAAGTCACAAGAAAAAGTTTTAGAAAGAAAATATTTTGAAAGTATCCTTTATTCTAAGAAGGGGTCATCGTCCAGACCGAGGGTCCTAACGAAGGCGTTGACTTCCTAAAATTACTTATGCCAAAGTAGGGAGCACACGAGCCGAGGGTCTCGTTGCTGAGAAACACTTAACCATGCTAAGGAATGATACATGAGTGCTGAGATCCATGAAGCGAGTGGCACCTCGTGAATTGGGCATATTCGATCAGGTTAGGATCGAACCCTTGCCGAACATACGGTGAGTGAGATAGAATTAAGTCAGGATAGTTGGAACTCCCAAAGTATAAAGTGAAGTGTGTGTGTGCGTGTGTGTATATATATATATATATATATATATATATATATATATATATATATATATATATATATATATATATATATATATTTGAAATAAAAAGAAAAGTATTTACTTTATAATATATTTTTTGTCCAAGTTGCTTTTCTTTTTGTATAACTCACTTCCTTTTTTCTGTGTGAGATAAACTGCTATTATGCAATTATTTAGAATTATTCTTATAAGCTTTATATTTTACATGCATTTAGAACCTTTGCTCATAATGTATATGTTATTAAAGTTTTGCCCCCTGTTGGTGAAACTCACTAAGTACAACGGATCGTACTGACATTCTCTTTTGGGAACCTACGTTGGTCTGTAGTACAACGTAGGAACCGGATTTGCAGGCGAGCAAGCTACGAGTTAGGACTTCCTTCTCTTCCAGTGCTATTGGTGAGATCTGCTTCTGTTCGTGAAATATTCCTTAAAATTATCTTTATTTAATTATTTTTTTGTTACTTAGAGAACTGGGCAGAAAATCTCATGTCCTAAGCTATGCGTCAGTTTATCAATAGAGGCTTCATAGACATAATCGTTGGGTTGAGATTCTGATATTTTTGATAATAACTTAATAGTAATTCAGTAGTTACTACGATTAAAGTTTTGGAGTTGATTCATTTAAATATCTAAATTAATCAAAAGTACTTGGTTAGAGTATTGCATTGTTGCGTATAAAATTTGGAATTATAAAAGATTTGATAAGCAGAAATGGTTCGCTCGTTCATGTTTAGTGATCGAGTGTCGGCCTCGGCTTGTTTAGAAAATGGATTGTGACACTAACCATGGCCGAGGTTGATGTGCCAATAGCTGTAATGGACAGTATTTGAAATAAGACATTTAAGGAAATATTTAGTGCGATATTCTTTTCATTTTGTATTATTAGGGTTGTTATGGATATGTCTTGTATAAATAGAAAAAGAGATAAGGAGATATGTAATGTAAAATTCATTTGATAAGAACACTTTGAGAGAAAGATTCTCTCTAGCAAAAATATAAATTCTAGCTTTTTCATCAAGATTCTTGGTCACGTTATTCCATACTTTTCCATGAGAATAGTTTAAATATTTTAAGGTTTGTCTATCATTCATCATTGTTAAAAGGAAGAATCATCTACCCCATTTATTATTGGGTGAATTATTCACCTTATTTACCTAAATACTATTTATTGCTTGATATATATTCCTCGATTATTGCTCACTTGTTATATTAAATGTGCACTATTTTTCCTCATTAATGTTATATCACATTACTCGTACTGTCAAATTCTAGATCTAGAGACATTACTAATTAGGTTTAATCATTCACATAGGACTAAATAGTTTAATCGAAATTATATATTACCTTTTTGTCTTTTTTGTAAAACAGTCACGTCGTTGTTTGATACATAGAGGGCCATCCTTACAACAAAGAGGATACACACAAATTGACTAGTTACACAGCTGCCATGATATGTAAGGACTAGGTAGTCCTTAAACATATCCAATCTTGAAGATTTAAAATAATATATACTAACAGTGCAAAAAATTATGTTTTTATTTGATTTATGTAGTTTGATGTGTTAATTATAAGTGGTAGTAAAGTGGATAAAAAAGATAATTATCTACTCATGTCATTTATTAAAAAATGAATTAAATAATGAACTTTTAAAAATAGGTTCATGTTATAAATATATTATATTATGGATATTCATACTCCGTTGTAAATAAGCTTCCTGAAGAAGCTTATCCGTATGTGACTCTGCCGTAAATATGTTTATCTATTTAGTACTCTATTGGAAATAAGCCTCCTGAAGAAGCTTATCATTTCGGTACCCGGTTATGGATAAATATTAACCTTGGTAGAAGATTATCCATATCGGATATAGTAGCAGCTTACACAACAGCTTGTAGTAGCTTACACAGCAGCTTGCAATAGCAGCTTACACAACAGCTTGTAGTAGCTTACACAACAGCTTGCAGTAGCAGCTTACACATCATCTTCCTTTCTTCTATAAATAGAAGGGTTTTCATTTCATTATGTACATCAGTTTGAATTCGAATAATATATCACTCTCTCTCTATACTTGTCTTTACTTTACAGTCTTTATTTTATAACACGTTATCAGCACGAGACTCTGCCATCTCGAGTAAATATTTTGAAAGTATCTGAGGTAAGAACTTTCTTTTATTAAATAATGTCAAATCTTTCTAAACTTGAATTTGTAGCCTTGGATATATAGGGCAAAAGTTATATGCCTTGGGTGCTTGATGCTGAAATTCATCTTGGTACGATGGGTCTGGCAGACACCCTCCGTGATAAAAATCAAGCATCAAACCAAGACCGTGCCAAAGCAATGATATTCCTACGCCATCACCTTGATGAAGGCTTGAAAATGGAATATCTTACTGTTAAAGATCCAGTCATACTTTTGAATAATTTGAAAGATCGATATGACCACCCGAAGATGGTCGTTCTTCCACATGCACGATATGATTGGACTCATCTAAGTCTACAAGATTTTAAATCTATTGGTGAGTATAATTCTGCTATGTTCAGAATTATTTCCCAACTAAAATTATGTGGTGATAATATTACTGATTATGATATATTGGAGAAAATTTTCACCACTTTTCATGCCTCGAATATGCTCCTGCAGCAGCAATATCGAGAGATGGGATTTAAAAGGTATTATGAACTTATCTCACATCTTCTTATAGCCGAGCAACATAATGGGCTATTAATGAAAAACCATGAAAGTCGACCTACTGGTTCTTGTCCATTCCCTGAAGTGAATGAGACAAACTTCCACAAAGCCAAACGTGGAAGAGTCGCGGCCCCAGTCGTGGTCATGGCCGTGGTCGGGGAAGAAATCCCAATCATGGTAATAATAATGCACAAAAGAACCCTCCTTGCCACCAGCAGTGGAAAAGGAAGGAACAAAAGCATGAAGCAGTGCAAGCACGAAATACTGAAAGTGCATGTTATAGATGTGAAGGAAAAGGGCACTGGTCACGTACCTGTCGTACGCCAAAGCACCTGGTTGAGCTTTATCAAGCTTCCTTGAAAAAGACAGAGAAAAATGCTGAAGCGTAATTTATCTCTGAAGATAATTTTGACTTCATGCATTTAGATGTAGCTGATTACTTTGCACTCCCAGAAGGAGAAATAAGTCATGTAATCGACAGTGAATCTGTAGAAATATAAATATTTTAATTTTTATTGTTCGTAATAAATAGTATGGTTATGTGATTGTTGTACATAAATAAAAGTTATGTTTTGATATTTACTATAATATATTTTATTTATGTAATTTTGAAGAATAGGATAATCCTCAAATTATGTTTGGATCAAAGACAAATCATGAAGATATTTGTGTTATTGATAGTGGAACAACTCATGCCATATTCAGGGATCAGAAATATTTTTCTTATTTGCATAAGGAAAAAGCAAATGTTTCAACAATTTCTGGTAATATAAGTTTGATTGAAGGCTCCGGAAGAGTCATTGTCTTTTTGTCTAAGGGAACAAAACTTATTATAGACAATGCATTATTCTCCTCCAAGTCCCGAAGAAACTTGTTGAGTTTTATAGATATCCGCCGAAATGGGTATGAAATAAACATGGAATATCTTTGTATTACAAAGAATATTTCTGGGCAGAAATGCATTGTAAAAACGTTACCAATTATCTTCTGGCTTATACTATTCAAAAATTAGTACAACTGAAGCACACTCTATCGTAAACCAGAAGTTTACGGATTCAAATACTTTTGTGCTTTGGCATGGCCGTTTGGGCCATCCTGGATCAATAATGATGAGACGAATTACTGAAAATTCGAGTGGGCATCCGTTAAAGAAGCTGAAGATTCTTACGAATGACGAATTTTCTTGTGATGCTTGTTATCAAGGCAAACTGATCACTAGACCATCACCAATGAAGGTTGGCATTGAATCCCCTTCCTTTTTAGAGCGTATACATGGGGATATATGTGGACTTATTCACCCACAAAGTGGGTTGTTTAGATATTTTATGGTCCAAATAGATGCATCTTCAAGATGGTCTCATGTGTGCCTATTATCATCTCGCAACCTGGCGTTTGCAAAGCTATTAGCCCAAATAATTCGATTAAGGGCACAATTCTCAGATTATCCTATAAAGGCTATTCGCCTTGATAATGCTGGAGAATTCACATCTCAAGCTTTTGATGATTATTGTTTATTAGTTGGGATAAAAGTTGAACATCTTGTAGCTTATGTTCATACTCAAAATGGCCTTGCAGAGTCATTTATTAAACGCCTACAATTGATAGCAAGACCACTACTTATGAAAACGAAATTTCCCACTACTGTTTGGGGCCATGCTATCTTGCATGCAACATCACTTATCCGTCTCAGACCGACACATTATAATAAATATTCTCCTTCACAATTAGTTTTTGGTCATGAACCAAATATTGCCCATTTACGAATTTTCGGATGTGCTGTATATGTGCCAGTAGCACCACCACAATGCAGTAAAATGGGACCACAAAGAAGGATAAGAATATATGTTGGGTTTGAATCACCCTCTATTATTCGCTATCTTGAACCATTGACATGAGATTTATTTACTGTTTGATTTGCAGATTGTCGGTTTGATGAAACAAATTTCCCACAATTAGGGGGAGAGAAAAAGGAAATCAAAAGAGAAATTGTGTGGAAAGTTTCATCATTATCTCACTTTGATCCACATACCCCTATATGTAATCAGGAGGTCCAGAAGATCATCCATTTACAGAACATAGCAAATCAAATTCCAGACTCATTTACTGATTTGAAAAGAATAACTAAATCACATATCCCTGTAGAGAATGTGCCTATCCGAATTGATGTTCCAGTAGGACCATCTACTAGCATAAGAGCTAGTGAATCTAAAGCACGCCTGAAGCGTGGTAGGCCTTTGAGTTCTAAGGATTGAAATCCTCGAAAAAGAAAATCAGCAAATGATCAAAATGATACTATGAAGGGATCTCCTGAAGAGACCCAAGATCTAATTAGTTCTGAGATTCCTGAAGAAATCAACAAACCCGAAGCTCATGTAAGTGAAGAACTTTTAATAAGTTCGAGCGGTGATGGGATTAATTTAAATCGTTCTGAAATAGTGGTGGATAATATTTTTGCATATAATATCGCACTTAATATTATGAAAGATAGTGAGGATCTTGAACCTCGATCTGTCGAAGAATGTCGACAAAGATCTGATTGGCCAAAATGGCAAGAGGCAATTCAATTGGAATTGAAGTCACTTGCTAAAAGAGAGGTATTTGGACCAATTGTCCAAACACCTGCTGGTATAAAACCAGTTGGTCATAAATGAGTTTTTGTGCGAAAAAGGAATGATAAAAATGAAATTGAAAGATATAAAGCTCGCCTTGTTGCACAAGGATTCTCACAACGACCTGGAGTCGATTTTAATGAAACATATTCACATGTTATGGATGCCATAACATTTCGATATCTCATCAGTTTAGCACTACATGAAAAGCTTGAAATACATCTAATGGATGTAGTTACAGCTTATCTGTACGGTTCACTTGATAATGAAATTTATATGAAAATCGCTGAAGCAAAATCTCAGGAAATGTATTCAATTAGATTACAAAGATCTTTGTACGGTTTAAAGCAATCCGGGCGTATGTGGTATAATCGCCTTAGTGAATACTTACTGAAAGAAGGTTACATAAATGATGTTGTTTGTCCATGCATTTTTATAAAGAAAATGGCATCAGAATTTGTTATACTTGCTGTTTATGTTGATGACATAAATCTTGTTGGAACTCCAGAAGAGCTCCAAAAGGCAATTGAATATCTTAAAAAAGAATTTGAGATGAAAGATCTTGGAAAGACAAAACTTTGTCTTGGTCTGCAAATTGAACATTTAGTAGAATGGATCTTTATCCATCAATCTGCTTATATAGAAAGGGTCTTAAAACGCTTTTACATGGACAAAGCACACCCATTGAGTACACCAATGGTTGTTCGATCGCTTGAAGTGAATAAGGATGTGTTCCGACCTCCAGAAGAGGACGAGGAACTCCTTGGTCCCGAAGTATCGTATCTTAGTGCAATTGGTGCACTAATGTATCTTGCTAATGCTACAAGGCCTGACATAGCATTTTCTGTTAATTTACTAGCAAGATATAGTTCTTCTCCTACATGGAGATATTAGAACGGGATTAAGCATATATTGCGATATTTAAAGGGAACTCTTGATATGGGTTTGTTTTATGCTAACAAAGATAATGCAGATCTTGTTGGTTATGCAGATGCAGGTTATTTATTTGATCCTCATAAAGCTCAATCTCAAACCGGATATGTATTTACGTATGTGGGTACTGTCATATCATGGCGCTCCACAAAGCAATCTATTGTTGCTACTTCTTCAAATCACGCTGAGATAATAGCTATTCATGAAGCAAGTAGGGAATGCTTATGGTTGAGATCAATAATTCATTTTATTCGAGAAAAATGTGGCTTGGAATGTGAAAAAAGACCCACAATTTTATATGAAGACAATGCTGCATGCATAGCCCAATTGAAGGGATGATTTATAAAAGGAGATAGAACGAAACACATTTCACCAAAATTATTCTACACACATGACCTTCAGAAAAATAGTGATATTGATGTGCAACAAATCTGTTCAAGTAATAATCCAGCAGATTTATTCACTAAATCTTTGCCAACTTCAACTTTTGAGAAGATGGTATACAAGATTGGAATGCGGAAACTCAAATATTTGAAACAAGGTTTCCATCAGGGGAGTAAAATATGCGATGCACTCTTTTTTCCTTACTAAGGTTTTTTCCCACATGGTTTTCCTTATAAGGTTTTTAATGAGGCACCTAGCAATGCGTATTACTAAATATGTGTACTCTTTTTCCTTCACTAGGATTTTTCCCACGTGGTTTTTCTTAGTAAGGTTTTAATGAGGCACATTATCTTTTAATGAACATCCAAGGGGGAGTGTTATAAATATATTATATTATGGATGTTCATACTCCGTTGTAAATAAGCTTCCTGAAGAAGCTTATCCATATGTGACTCCGCCGTAAATATGTTTATTTATTTAGTACTTTATTGGAAATAAGCCTCCTGAAGAAGCTTATCATTTCGGTACCCGGTTATGGATAAACATTACCCTCGGTAGAAGATTATCCATATCGGATATAGTAGCAGCTTACACAGCAACTTGTAGTAGCTTACACAGCAGCTTAGAGTAGCAGCTTACACAGCAGCTTGTAGTAGCTTACACAACAGCTTGCAATAGCAGCTTACACAGCAGCTTGTAGTAGCTTACACAGCAGCTTGCAGTAGCAGCTTACACAGCAGCTTGCAGTAGCATAAATAGAAGGGTTTTCATTTCATTATGTACATCAGTTTGAATTCGAATAATATATCACTCTCTCTCTCTATACTTGTCTTTACTTTACAGTCTTTATTTTATAACAATTCATTTAAAAATGAATATTTAATGGACAATCAATAGGTTTGACTTTGTGTTTGCAAAGAGTCAAATAGAGGGTTCTTCAAATTTGAAAGACTAAAAATTCTTCCAAAATTGATCATATACAAGAAGCTATGGATAATGGGTATTCATATTATCCATAAATTACCTAATTTTCTATCGTATTAAATATGGGTTGATCGAATATTTTATCCGTTTTTGCGTTCTATGTTTCCGACCCACCCATATCCGGTTTGATCCGCACTCATTTGCCACCCCTACGTACCATTATCACTTTTATCATGTCATCAAATTCATTTGTATCATAAGAATTTAATATTAATTATCTTAAAAGTGACTTGATTGTGTAACGTTTTTTTTATGACATGAAACTTTGACACAACAATAGAAGATTAAAATTTAACAGTGTAATGTCATTCCCAAAATGTAAAACAAGTCTATAAATATCTTTTGTTAATGAATATTATCAAGCATGTCTTCAAGTAGAAAGAGCAAATTTAGTTATTTGGCCAAATATAGACCAGGTCAACGCAAGTTCTTCGGCTATATATGTTTATATGAGGCAAAGGTCAAGTGGCAAAAATAAAAATTCTTCCTTTTTTATCGACTGTCCTCAAATTTGTTTTGGTGGAATTTACCTCTAATAGTTTGACTTTCAAATCTTCACCGATCAAATGAATTTGGTTTGTTATTGTCTCTTAATGAAGGCTTTCCTCTTCTCACCTTCTCTTCTTCTTTTTCCTTTACCAATTTATCACCCCTTTGGACATGGCCATAAACCTATCATTCTAATTGCAAATATTATAAGGATTGAAGAGAGAAGGCTTAGACAAGAGAAAATCAAAGCTACTTTAGATTATTTTTTGAAGAAATAGTGGAAATTGAAATTATTATTTAAGGTGGCGAAAAGATGAATGACTTATTTTCTCCTTCGTTAAAAAAATATCAAGACCTGAAACAACAGGTCCAGATGGATGATCTGGAAGCCGGGGCCGGAGGAGGGTCCGGCCTCGACCCTTCCCAGAATGAAAGCATTGATCTTGCTAAATTCTTTGAAGATGTAGAGAATGTGAAAGAAGATATGAAAGATGTTGAGAAGCTTTATAAAAGATTACAAGAATCAAATGAAGAGAGCAAAACTGTGCATAGTGCTAAAACTGTGAAGGAAATTAGGTCTCGAATGGATAATGATGTGACACAGGTATTGAAACGAGTTAAGATTATCAAAGGAAAGCTTGAAGCTTTAGAAAGATCCAATGCAGCTCATAGAAAAATCCCAGGTTGTGGTCCAGGATCCTCTGCTGATCGAACAAGGACTTCTGTAGTTAGCGGTTTAGGGAAGAAATTAAAAGTTCTCATGGATGATTTTCAAGCACTGAGAGCAAGAATGAATTCAGAATACAAGGAAACGGTGGCGAGAAGGTACTATTAAATTGTGTAATAATCTTATCTAAAAGTTTAAACTATTAGAGAGAGCAAACACTTCCTATCTCTTTATATTTTTAAGCACATTCCCTATCTATTAGTAAGTTTTTCAAAAGGCTTTCCTCTAGGTCCTTTATAACTCTAACTAATATATACAACAAGGATATGGGCGTTAACGAGCATGAAAACGAATGCGCTAAGGCACAATGGCTTTTGCACAACAGATACGCCCTTACTTCATGCCTTGTTTTTCGCTAAGAAACTAATCTAACGAGAAACTGTATTTTATATCAAGGTCAACTTTCTCCCTTTTTGGTTTAGTCAAATAAGAACCTGGCAACCCAAGTTGCTAACTCTCCACTTTTGGTGTCAAACATGTGTCGACACGATATAGGTGAGAGTGTGTGTAAGGAATCCATATCGAATCCGGTCAACCGATTTTGGGAACTTTGACCGAATTTGACAGAGCAATTTGGGACAGATACATTAACTTCTTAAGTAAAACAAAAGATATGGTGAAACTAAAGAAAATAGAATACCTTGTATATGAAATTACTTTGCTAGTCCTTTTCCTTTTATCTCTTCTTTAGATTCTCATCTTGATTAATGTTTCTCCTAATTCTCGGAATACCTTATAAGTTTTCACATAACATCTCATAATTTAGACAAGTTTTTATAATTTTATTTTCAGATATTTGAATAACTTTTAGCCGAAACCCCACACCCGTATTCGTACCCTGAATCTTAAATTTTAGATCATGAAGGATCTGACCACTATATCCGCACCCATATCGGACACCCGCACATGAGTCCGAGCAACTTAGCCTGCAACCTTGCTTCAACTTGCTTCACCTCTATCTTTCAATTTTCTCAAATGGACATTTAGGAGTCTGTTGTTCATAAATCTTGAAACTAGCTCAACATTCATTCTCAATAAATCTATTTGTTTATTTATTTATGTCAGGTACTTCACCGTGACAGGAGAGAAAGCAGACGACGATCTGATAGAGAATTTGATATCAAGTGGAGAGAGCGAATCGTTTCTTCAGAAGGCGATTCAAGAACAAGGAAGGGGACAGATTATGGACACCATATCAGAAATTCAAGAAAGACATGATGCTGTAAAAGAAATTGAGAAGAACTTAATCGAGCTACATCAAATTTTCTTAGACATGGCTGCATTAGTGGAAGCACAAGGACAACAATTGAATGATATAGAGAGTCATGTGGCACATGCAAGTTCATTTGTTAGAAGAGGTACTGATCAACTCCAAGAGGCTAGAGAGTTACAAAAAAGCTCAAGAAAATGTACTTGCATTGCTATTCTCCTTATCATTCTGCTTATTGTTGTCCTCACTTTTCCACTTTGGTCACCATTAATTACTAGCCGATTGTAGAAAATATTAAAAATAAAAGACTCTTTGGAAATATTATTCATTGTAAGAATTTCTTTTCTTTATTCATTGTCATCTCATTTTTTGTTTTGTGACAATACTTATAGAAGTAACTTCTGACAAATTAATGGCTTGCTTAATTTTGTACATATATATTTTTTTATTCTTAAATAATATATTCAATCAATGTGTTGCAGCAGAGCAAACGGTGCGATATGTTTGAATGTAAATAGTGTTGAACGTAGAATTTTGCGCAAACAATGCCAGCATATTATTTATAGCTCTGACTTGCATGTAGATTTGGGTGTGAGGATATAGAAGTTTTAAGGCTTTACTTCTTTCCAATTGATGTATGTTTAGATACGGATAATTTAAATGTTGGAGTTTTGAGTCGAGGGGTGTGTGTACTCGCGCGAAAAATTGATAAAATTTCAACAATTTAGAAAATTTGAACAAGGATTTTAAAAATATACGTAATAAGTAAATGGTAAAAATTTAAAAGGTGAATCTACCGAATTTAAATTGTGAACCTCCCTCCACTTTTGCGAGTTGTATTTTGCATGTTTGATGTGAATATCTTAAGTGAGCTACAATATTTTTATCTGTTTATGATATTTTGTGCAGTTTTTTGTTGTAGCAATTTTTAGGATTTGAGAAATTTCCTGACGTTTTTAATTAAATCTTTCTTTTCATAGTTTCTATTAACTCTAGAGTTGATTAAATATACGTTTGGCAAATTTAGAGGATCAAAACTGCTCAAAAATATATTTATTTTTAAGGGACCCTTTTAGAATACCCCAAACATAAGGGGCCATTTTTATCATTTTCTCTAGTAAAAGCAGCCCAACAAATGTAGGAAAGGCGCTAAATTTCAAAAAGGGCACTGAACTCCTGATTCTTCGTCTGTCATGTTCTTGAAACTATTCATCCAACGCCATTACAGCTCTATTACTTCCCTCACAAATCCTCCTTCCAAAGAATCCGAAATTATCCACCTTTGCAGGTCAGGTTCACTATACCAAGCTCTAAACCTTCTCAACACCATTAACAAAATCTCCTCAAAACCAATCTTATACGCCACATTAATACAAGCATGTACGAAAGCCCATTCATTACCTCACGGGCTTCAATTCCACGCCTACGTCATCAAAACGGGCCTCGAAAATGACCGTTTTGTTGGGAACAGCTTGCTTGCTTTGTATTTCAAATTGGGTCCCGCTTTTTCGGAGACTCGTAGGTTCTTTGATGGCATGTTGTACAAGGATGTTGTTGCTTGGTCTTCAATGATAACTGGGTATGTTAAAATAGGAAAGCCTAATGTTTCTTTGAAATTGTATGGGGAAATGATTGGTTTGGGGTTTGAGCCAAATGGGTTCACTTTATCTGCTGTAATTAAAGCTTGTTCTGAAATTGGGATTTTGAAATTGGGACGTGGTTTTCATGGTGTTGTGATTACCCGTGGGTTTTATGAGAATAATGTGATTGTGAGTGCGTTGATTGATATGTATGGGAAGAGTTATGAATCTGGTGATGCAGTTAAACTGTTTGATGAATTGCTTGAACCAGATGCTGTTTGTTGGACTTCGGTCATTTCGGGTCTTACAAGGTGTGAATTGCATGAGGAGGCTTTGAAGTTGTTTTATTTAATGCATAGGAAGAATGGGTTGTCACCGGATTTGTTTACGTTTGGGAGTGTTTTGACTGCATTGGGTAATTCGGGTAGGTCGAGGCAAGGTAGAGAAGTTCATGCGAAGATTGTGACGAATGGTCTTTGTGGGAATGTGGTTGTGGATAGTAGTTTAGTTGATATGTATGCAAAATGTGAGCTGGTTGATGAGTCTCGGCGTGTTTTTGACCGAATGGCTAAGAGGAATTTTGTGTCATGGTGCGCATTGATGGGCGGATACTGTCAAAAGGGTGACTTTGACGTTGTCATCGAGCTTTTTAGGATGATGGGCGAGGTTGATCTTTATAGCTTTGGAACTGTTCTTCGTGCCTGTGCAGGGTTGGGAGCTTTGAAATCGGGGAAGGAAGTTCACTGCCAGTATTTGAGGAGAGGTGGCGGGAGCGATGTTATTGTGGAATCAGCTCTTGTTGATCTCTATGCAAAATGTGGCTTTGATAATTACGCCTATGTCATTTTTCGCCAGATGAAAGTTAGGAACTTGGTTACTTGGAACTCGATGATATCTGGATTTGCTCAGAATGGGAAAGGCACCGAAGCTATTGCAGTATTCGAGGAGATGATCAGTGAAGGTGTTAAGCCAGATTATATCAGCTTTATCGCGGTACTTTTTGCTTGTAGTCATAGTGGTATGGTCGATGAAGGGCGAAAGCATTTTCTCTCAATGATTAATGAGTATGGCATCAAAGCTCATATTGAGCATTATAGTTGCATGGTTGACCTTCTTGGTCGGGTTGGAGAGGTAGAAGAAGCTGAAAGCTTGATTCAAGGTGCGAAATTCAGAAACGATTCTTCCCTTTGGGCTACCTTACTTGGCGCTTGTACTAGTAGTACAAATCCTAGTGTTGCAGAGCGTATTGCAAAGAAAATGATGGAACTAAAACCTGATTATCATTTGAGTTACGTTCTTCTAGCAAATGTGTACAGAGCAGTAGGCCGGTGGGCTGATGCTCTTGAGATTCGGCAGCAGATGCAAGAAAAAAGAGTGAATAAGATAACCGGAAAGAGCTGGATTTAAACGCCTTTTCAGTGAAGAACTCTAGCAGGTTGCCCCTACAAAGACTTTCCTGAAAGCGCTCAAGATGATAACACGGATACATGATTGATAGCCTTAAGGTTTCCTAATAGTTCAAAATGTAGGACCTGACACATCTTGATCACAGTCTTTTAGGAAAGGAAGAGTTTCTAGTGACACAAGCCTTTCGATAACATGACCAACCAAAATGGTGAGAATGCTTTCAGCTATGTGCAACATTGTAGAAATAGAATTGTCGAATTCTTTGAGATTATTTATAAACATTGACAGCAGAAAAAAAAAAGCTGAATTTTTCAAAGCTTTCTTCCCTTTTTTATTCCGCTGGTTTCAGGACGACAGATTTAGTTGAACTTATCCTGCTACATCTTGAAATTGTATTGTCAATCACCATGAATTTATCAAGAGTTTCAAAGCTGATACTTTTATTTGGTTGCATTGCTCCGATGGTAAGCGACCCCCACTTCCAACCAAGAGGTTATGAGTTCGAGTCACCTCAAGAGCAAGGTGGGAATCTTGGAGGGAATGATGCCTCGGGTGTATTGAAAAAACAGCCTCTCTACCCCAGGATAGGGATAAGGTCGACGTACACACTACCCTTCCATATCCCACTAAGTGAGATTATACTGGATTGTTATTGTAGTTGTTGTCATCTCTATCTTTCTCTATATTAACCGAAAATGAATCTCTTGTATGAACCAAGAGATTCATACAAGAGCAAACTGTAATGGGTACTATGTTCTTGAAGGATAAAAAGAGCAGACTGCAGCTTGTTGAAATGTGCTACTAACTAATTATTACTAGGTGCTGCTTAAATGAAATCTATAGCTCCCGTTTGGCTGTAGATTTTGGTTACTTTTTCCAAAAGAAAATTAGAAACATCATTTGTTTTCTGAAAAACTGGTTTAGGGTAGTTTTTGGATGTCTTCTTTTGAATCATAAAACTTTTATTCTAACAACTTTTAACTTCTAAAAATTATTTTTCAACACAACTTCAATTTTTTTTTCAAGTTTCAACAAAATCTATGTCCAAATTACATAGGGATTTTTTCTTTTGTGCGGGGGGAGGGGGGAAGTGGGGGTGGTTTGGGAGTAGAGAAGTATTTCATTGTAATTTGCGGGTGGTTTGGGAGTAGAGAAGTATTTCATTGTAATTTGCACAACAGCTCCGAGCCCCCTCCATTATTAATTCATAACAGTTAACTTGACGGGAATAGTAAAATCCAAAACAGCAGAACATGCCACCATAAGCGCAACTCAAAAAAAACATTAACACTTGAGTTGGTGGGGTGCGCCGGGCCCAAGCAATAGTGCAAGACCAGGGTGACGCGCAAAGGCTCAAATAGCAAGCTACTTTGATAAACCTTTCCCCTTAAAAAATTAAGTTAATATCGTGTAAACCGATGGCCCACATATCAGATATTAAACTGATAAGAACAGATACTACACTTGATCTTAGCCAAAAGGCCGAGAAAGGTATGCTTTACTTGGTGTACGGGCCTCTTCTTTCATACTGCCTTTCAACTCTTTGTTGTCCATTTTCTACATGTGGGATGACAAACCTTATTATATAGGAGTAGGATAAACTCCTTGACAAGAGGGGTTGCTCTGATGGTAAGCAACCCCCACTTCCAACCGAGAGGTTGTGAGTTCGAGTCTCCCCAAGAGCAATGTGGGAAGTTCTTGGAGAGAAGGATGCCGGGGGTCTATTTGGAAATAGCCTCTCTACCCTAGGGTAGGGGTAAGGTCTGCGTACACACTACCCTCCCCAGACCCCACTAAGTGGGATTATACTGGGTTGTTATTGTTGTTGTTGTTGTTGTAGGATAAACTCCTTTGTTTTATTTGGACGACACCAAAGGGCAAACTACAGCTTGTTGAAAAATGCAGATATAACTTTTTATTATTAGGTGCTGATGTTAAATAGAAGAGAAAAGACCCAAAATAGTCCATTATCTTTGAATGCAGACTTAAAATAATCCCTTGTATACTATATGGAGTACATTCAGCACTCCACAAGCTTCGTCCATGGAGGAACTGGAGAACTTAGTGTACAGAAGCTGATTTAGGATTTAAGTTTTATTGGTTCAACCTTTAAGATTTCTAGCATTGAATTTATTGTATTTTTGAAGTTAGGGATTCATATTGCTATTTATTGCAATATTAGTGAATTTTTTACACATAAATGTTTATTGGTTTAGTTGAACCCGGTGCCGATACATTGCATCGGCCTCTAAATACACTTGATGAAGGGATTGATAAAATTGCCAGGAACTTTTGGAATGTTATCTCACTTAGTTTATAATGATACTCAAACTTGAGAAGAATCACATAACCATGCATAAATGAATCCAGGAACTGATAAGGTACATAAATTTTTTGGAAAGCTCACTCTCTAACCGTGGCGGATGCACGTGGTGGCAAGCAGGTTCAACTGAATCCGCTTCATCGAAAAATAATACTATGTATATGTATAAATTATGGTTAAAGCTGCGTAAATTTTGTATAAATATTTTATTTGAAGCTATTTGACAACTACTATTTGACGACTAAAGTTATATATTTATAAGATTGAACCCGCTAGCACAAAATTCTGGGTCCGCCACGGCCCTCCGATTGTATACAGTCAAAAGCTCTTCCTCGCCCTCTTCCCTTAAGTTTGCTCGAGATAAATGGTGCGAATTACAGAGCACCACAAACTCTCAACATTAGAGTTCTTGCGCGATCTAAACCTTGCAATTTGTATAAGATTGGTTAGCATCTCATTTGAACAGAAAACTACTTGAAATTACAAACCAATCCACAGATTGTATGTAAATTTGTGATTCAACATGTCCTTATGGTTGTTATCCATATGTAGACTTGGACTATTACACACCTCCACCACTACCTCTTCTGCTGCCGTCGCCACAATTAAGTACTAGCGAACACCATCAAAATATATCATGCCTTATTTGCTAGTTTGTTTGTTCTTGTTAGCTACTATTTGATCATTTTCAAGAACTATTTGAATGGAACAGAAGAAGTACCTCAGAACAAGGCTCTGGTGAAGAATTTTTCGACGAAAATCGAGTTCCAGTAATTGATCATCCAATTTGGTACATCAACAGGGGTCTTCAACCTTCTGTTATGTATAATCTTACTATTTTCAAGTTCAAAAAAGGGAACGGTGTCATTGAAGGAAAAAACTGCTCTATTTAATTTGCTTGAACGAACGACCATCTACTCATTCAGAATACATGTCACTGGAACAGAAAACATTAACACTTGATTTGGTGGGGTGCGCCAGGCCCAAGCAATAGTGCAAGACCAGGGCGACGCACAAAGGCCCAGGCAGCAAGCTACCTTGATGGACCTTTCCCCTTAAAAAATTGAGTTAATATCGTGTGAGCCGATGGCCCACATATCAGATATTAAACTGATAAGAATAAATACTACACTTGATCTTAGCCAAAAGGCCGAGAAAGGTATGATTAACGTGGTGCATGGGCGTCTTCTTTTATTCGGCATCTCAAGTCTTTGTTTAACAGGTTCTATCGATGTGGGATTGACAAACCTTATTATATTACTCCTCTTAGTTCCCAGGAAGGAATTCCTTTTCTTTCCTTAAAGGATACCAAAGGGCAACAGCAGCTTGTTGAAAAGTAAAAAGTGCAGCTATAACTTCTTATTACTAGGCGTTGATGTACATAAAGACCCAAAATAGTCTATTATCTTTGAGGGTAGATTTAAAACAATCCATTGTATATTATATGCAGCACATTTAAGAACTGAAGAACTTAGTACAACTGATGAAAGTGACACAAGCCTTTCGATAACATGACCAACCAAAATCGTGAGAATGCTTTCAGCTATGTGCAACATTGTAGAAATAGAATTGTTGAATTCTTTGAGATTATTTATAAACATTGACAGCAGAAAAAAAAAAGCTGAATTTTTCAAAGCTTTCTTCCCTTTTTTATTCCGCTGGTTTCAGGACGACAGATTTAGTTGAACTTATCCTGTTACATCTTGAAACTGTATTGTCAATCACCATGAATTTATCAGAGTTTCAAAGCTGATACTTTTATTTGGTTGCATTGCTCTGATGGTAAGCGACCCCCACTTCCAACCAAGAGGTTATGAGTTCGAGTATCCTCAAGAGCAAGGTGAGAATCTTGGAGGGAATGATGCCTGGGGTGTATTGAAAAAACAGCCTCTCTACCCCAGGATAGGGATAAGGTCGACGTACACACTACCCTCTCAGATCCCACTAAGTGAGATTATACTGGATTGTTATTGTAGTTGTTGTCATCTCTATCTTTCTCTATATTAACTGAAAATGAATCTCTTGTATGAACCAAGAGATTCATACAAGTGCAAACTGCAATGGGTACTATCACTACAACATTTTAGGCCTACAACCACCCCTGGAAAGTGTGGCCTAAAATGCCAAGAAGTGTAGCATTTGGGAAAAGGCAACACTTTATTACCAATGCCATACGCACTCTTGCAAAATTAATAGGTCCCATTCGATGCCTCCACTTTTGTTTTTTCCTATTTTTAGAATTTAATTGGCACATAGCCTAACAACAAAAGAAGCATATTAATTAATAAACCAAAAAGAAAATAATATACATGTTGCTAACAATAAAAATGTAGATATGCCATGTGTATCATACTTCAACAATAGGTAGAAAATATAGAAATGCACGGTTTAATTGTTGTAGTGTCACCTTTACTCATCGCTATACTGTTTATTTACTCATCATGCTCACATAGAAAACTAACCAACAACAAGTTGCAAGCACCATCATTAATATTATTTTGATATGTATATATGAGAGACAATAAGCAGAATCTTCCAAAAAAAATACTGGAAGAGATTTATATTATTATAAAGTATGAGAAGTTTTCTGGAATATCACCTTCACTCTACATTGATATTAACAACAAATAAGAATAGCCTGCAAGTTCACTAATTAGAATGGATTCTAAATACATTGTCATCTACCTACTATTTTATTTTTCATCGCATTTCATATCTTACCTACTCTATTTTATATTTGTGTGGTTTAAATTTTCAAATAATTTTAATAAGCTTGAGTAGCCTTCAACTACAAAGGAAAAGAGCAACTTTTTCTACCTCTTGATCCTGCACATTCATGTTGAAGGTCAAATGCTCATTATTGCTTTTTCTAAGAAACAAAGAAGGTAGGACTTCGAAGAACGAATCATTATTATTCAACAATCGATACAATAAAAAACTGATTAATATAGAAAAAATGAGAGAAAAGATTGGGAGAAGATGCAAGTTGTACAAGTAAAGCAACCTATCAATCACCGCTGAAGCATTCGCAAATAGAATGTATATGACAACTAAAATATCAAGCACTAGTAAAGCTGAGCATCATGTTTTTTTTTTTCATATGTAAAAGGAATTCATTAAAAGGACTTAAGAGGAAGCAAACAAAATTACAATTGAGAAAAGAATATGTTGGCTCATGGACAAAAGCTAATCTAAAACTAAGGAGCAGTAATGCATTTGACATCTTAAGGATTGCTAAAGAAACAAAATAAATAACAACAACTACTATAAACAACTAGCGTATTAATAGGAAGTACTGTGCTATTCTTTATTCCCACTTACAAGGAAAATACGGAAGTAAAGAATGCAGAGATGACCAGTTGAATCAACGCCCAAGTGAAGTCTTCTTCATTATTCACTACTGTCAATATCAAAGCCATCTCTGCAGCTACCTATGTATGATGGATTATCCAAAACAAACCCTTGTGAATGGAAAAATTTAAAAAAACTAAACAAATATTGAGTTGATGTCAATTAAAAGGTCTTACAATGGCTTAAAATGTTCCAACTTTTGAAGAAGACAGAGCTCAATAGCCTTCAAATGGAATGAAAATTACTTGTAAAAATGAACAAGCTGATATATGGATAGTGTAGTTGAAATTTTTTGGACTATTAATAGATATTTATTAGATCCTTTATATAGAGTTGTTGAATCGGTTAAGTTTCTGGTCCAAATTGACTTCACCAAAGACTAGGTTTACCAATTATACTAGAGCATTAAGGCTAATCGAAAATAGAAAATGACAACAAGAATATAATATAACAGAGCAAAATCAGAAAGAGAATGCTAGAATGAGCGAGGCGACAACATAAACTCTATAAATGGAACCAAATCAGAAAAATAATGCTAGAATGAGTGAGGCGACAACATAAATTCTACACAATAGAGCAAAATAAGAAGCATAAAATGCAATAACTAAAGGTACAATACAGAGAACATAAATTACTAGAGAGCGAAGTAGAAAACCGAAGAGTGAAGAGCAGAAAGTACTGACAGAGATTGAACTACCATAGCCCTAAAATTTGGCTAGGGTTTTCGAGGATTAGAAGCAGCAACTAAAGTTGAACGTTTCTGTCTCTGAGATGCCTCTGTAATTTGGAAGAGAATGAATTTGGGGAAAGAATATAGATGAATTGTGGGGCAGGAGGAATTAGGAATGGAAAATCAAAATAGAACTTACTTAGCAGAATAGAGGGTACCCTTATTTGCCTTTTCAAAATGGGGGGAAATATTTTATTAAGAGGTTTCGGGGGAATTTTGTGGTGAAATTGTTTAGACCGCACTTAGGAAGTGTAGCTTTTAGGGTTAATAAATAGATACGATTTGAAAGTGTTGTAATATAGGTAAATAAGCGTTGTCGAATTTTTTATGATTTGGCAATACTTAATGAGCGTGGTCTTTAGTTTTAAAAGTACCCTTTTAAAGTGTAGCCTAAATTTCGTTGCCAAAAGTCAGAGACAAAGGTCACCCCTTAAAAAGCGTGGTCTTAGATGCTTTTGGCAACACTTCTCAAATGTTGTCTAAAATTAGAGTTGCCTTAGACCAAATTTGTTATAGTGTATGTTCTTGAAGGATAAAAAGAGCAGGCTGCAGCTTGTTGAAATGTGCTACTAACTAATTATTACTAGGTGCTGCTTAAATGAAATCTATAGCTCCCGTTTGGCTATAGATTTTGGTTACTTTTTCCAAAAGAAAATTAGAACCATCATTTGCTTTCTGAAAAACTGGTTTAGGGTAGTTTTTGGATGAAAATTCTTCTTTTGAATCATACAACTTTTATTCTAACAACTTTAACTTCTAAAATTTATTTTTCAACACAACTTTAATTTTTTTTTCAAGTTTCAACAAAATGTATGTCCAAATGCTACATAGGAATTTTTTCTTTTGTGCGGGGGGAGGGGGGAAGTGGGGGTGGTTTGGGAGTAGAGAAGTATTTCATTGTAGTTTGCACAACAGCTCTGAGCTCCCTCCATTATTAATTCATAATAGTTTACTTGACGGGTATAGTAAAAACCAAAACAGCAGAACATGCCACCATAAGCACAACTAAAAAAAAAACATTAACACTTGAGTTGGTGGGGTGCGTCGGGCCCAAGCAATAGTGCAAGACCAGGGCGACGTGCAAAGCAGGGGCGGCTTTTGGGTAAAGCTGACAAAGCACATACTTTAGGCCCCCACTTTAGGGGGGCCCCGGTTTTTTAGTTTATTAAAAAAAAATTCAAAACTTAAAGCAAACATTTTTCAAGGTTCAGATTTTGTATAAAAGAAGAAGATTATTGTGGGCCCAAAAATCTTAAAAATCTGGCCACTTTTCTCTTTTTTTCATGATTTTTACCTTTTTTCAACGTTCAAATTTTTCTTTCTTGGTCATTTCCCACTTTAATACCTTTCTCACAAAACACAAATATTACATTGTTATCATTTTTTTCCCTTCAACTTCAAGACAACCCTCTTCACCTCTTGGCTCTTGCAATATTCTAAGGATAGAAAAAGTTGAAAGATTATTGTTTGTGCTATGAGATACCAAGCATTGCATAGCAACAACTATTTATTTTCAGATCAAGTTATTGAATCAGGTATTCTAATTTTTAGTATTCTTTTTCTTCTAAATTAATTTTCTTGATATCTTTATTATATAGGTATATATTATCCTTTTATTAATTATTAAAACTCAAATATGTCAAATAGAAAGTATGATTCCGGCTATTCAAAACTTAAAAAAATGAGAAGAGTCGAATCTTTAATATAATCCCAAAGAGGAGCCATTGATAAATTTTTAACAAACAATAAAAATACTAAATCAAATATTATAGGAGAATGCTCTCAAGATGAACAAATCACTAACCTAGTTGAGTTAGATGATAACACTATCCAAGAAGAAGCGGAGAAAACTAATGAGAAATTTGATATTAATCCTCAAGAAAACCAAGAATTTATAAATAAACCAAATAATTGTATTCCTAAAAATATTTATGATCCTAGTCAATGGAGTAAAATTGATACAAAGTTGAGGGATTTATTAGTTGAGAAGGGACCAATTAGATTTAGTGACATAGATTTTCCAAATGATAATTTGTTAAGACATTTTTCTAATACCCATTATTTTAAAAAATTGACAAATGGTGAAAGACATGAAAGACGATGGTTAGTTTATTCTAAAGACTTGGATAAAGTATTTTATTTTTGTTGTAAGTTGTTTAATACAACTTCTGGTATTAGTAACGGTAAACTAGCGAATGAAGGTTGTAGAGACTGGAGAAACCTTAGTGCCAAGCTTAAAGCTCATGAAACATCAAATGAGCATATTATTAATATGAGTGCTTGGCTTGATTTAGAATTGAGATTGCAGGAAAATAAAACAATTGATAAAGATGTTCAAGATCAAATCAATAGAGTTAAAGAGCATTGGAAAAATGTATTGTCAAGAATTATTGCCGTGATAAAAACACTTGGGAAAAATAATTTGGCATTTAGAGGAAAAATGAGAAGATTTATCAAGAAAGCAACGGAAACTTTTTAAGTCTAATTAAAATGATTGCAGAATTTGATCCGATCATGCAAGAGCATATTCGGCGAATTAAACATGATGAAGTTCATAATCATTATCTTGGACATAATATTCAAAATGAATTGATAAATTTGTTGGCAAGTGAAATTAAGAATAAAATTATTACAAAAATTATAGAAACAAAGTATTACTCAATCATACTTGATTGCACTCTAGATACTAGTCATGAAGAACAAATGTCTTTTATATTGCAAAGTGTGGACATTTCAGCAACCCCAATAAAAATTACTGAATATTTTATAGAATTCTTAAAAGTTTATGATACAAGTGGAAAAGGTCTTTTTGAACTTATTATAGATGAGATAAAAAATATTGGACTTGATATTGATAATCTAAGAGGAGAGGGATATGATAATGGATCCAATATGAAAGGGAAACACCAAGGATTGCAAAAAAGACTTCTAGATATAAATCCTAGATCAATTTATACACCATGTGATTGTCATAATTTAAATTTAGTACTTTGTGACATGGCTAATTCTTGCACAAAGGCTATATCATTCTTTGGAGTGGTTCAACGAATATATTCTCTATTTTCTTCTTATACTAAAAGATGGAAAATTTTAAAAGATAATGTACCTAGTCTAACTCTTAAATCATTGTCACAAACACGATGGGAAAGTCGTATTGAAAGTATTAAAGCAATAAGATTTCAAACTCCACAAATAAGAGATGCATTATTGAAATTAGTAGAAGTTAGTGAAGATCCAAAAATCAAAAGTGAAGCTAGTTGTTTAGCAACATACGAGCTTGAAAATTTTGAGTTTTTATTAGGTATGACTATTTGGTATGATATATTATTTGCGGTTAATTCAGTTAGCAAAACTTTACAATCAAAAGATATGCATATTGATGTTGCCATAGATCAATTAAGAGGTTTGATTTCCTTTTTTCAAAACTATAGAGAAGAAGGATTTGTAACTGCTATGGTTTCTACTAAGGAAATTGCATCTGAGATGAATATAGAACCTAAGTTTCGTAGTAAACAGGTAATATATAGAAAAAAAAAAACAATTTGATGAGAATATTGACAACGAAATCACTATGTCTCTTGAAGAATGTTTTAGAGTAGATTACTTTTTATATATAATAGACCAAGCTATTTTTTCTCTCCAAAATAGATTTTAAAATTCGAAACCTATGAAAATATTTTTGGTTTCCTTTTTAGTGGTAAAAATTTACGATCACTAGATGATGAGAATTTAAAAAAATATTGTCTCAACCTTGAATGTTCTTTAAAACATAATAATCAATCTGATATTGATGGTTTAGACTTATTTTCTGAATTGAAAGTATTACGAGAAATTGTACAAGTAGATAATAATATTCTAGTCGATATCCTCAATCACATAAAAAAACTTGATTCCTTTCCAAATGCATATATTGCTTATAGAATAATGTTAATAGTTCCGGTAACAGTTGCCGGAGAGAAGTTTTTCAAAATTAAAATTGATAAAATCTTATTTAAGATCAATAATGTCTAACAATGTCTCAAGAGTGGTTGAATGAATTAGCTATATTGTCAGGTGAAAAGAAATTGTAAGAAGAAATTAATTATAAAACAGTTATTCATACCTTTGCATCTCAAAAGACAAAGAAAATAAACTTCAAATAAAAAATATATATAATTGTTTTTTAGGAAAAAAATTAAGGGCTCCTTTGAAGTTTAGCTTTAGGCGCCCAATAGTATCCCCAATAGTATTGAACCTCCGCTGGCGCAAAGATTCAAATAGCAAGCTACTATAATAAACCTTTCCTCTTAAAAAATTGAGTTAATATCGTGTGAACCGATAGCCCACATATCAAATATTAAACTGATAATAATAAATACTACACTTGATCTTTGCTAAAAGGCCGAGAAAGGTATGCTTTACTTGGTATTAGGGCCTCTTCTTTCATACTGCCTTTCATCTCTTTGTTGTCCATTTTCTATCGATGTGGGATGACAAACCTTATTATATAGGAACTCCTTTGTTTTATTTGAAGGACACCAAAGGGCAAACTACAGCTTGTTGAAAAATGTAGAAATAGCTTTTTATTATTAGGTGCTGATGTTAATAAATAGAAGAGAAAAGACCCAAAATAGTCCATTATCTTTGAATGCAGACTTAAAATAATCCCTTGTATATTATATGGAGTACATTCAGCACTCCACAAGCTTCGTCCATGGAGGAACTGGAGAACTTAGTGTGCTGATTTAGGATTTAAGTTTTATTGGTTCAACCTTTAAGATTTCTAGCATTGAATCTATTGTATTTTTGAAGTTAGGGATTCATATTGCTATTTATTGCAATATTAGTGAATTTTTTACACATAAATGTTTATTGGTTTAGTTGAACCTGGTGCCGATACATTGCATCGGCCTCTAAGTACACTTGATGAAGGGATTGATAAAATTGCCAGGAATTTTTGGAATGTTATCTCACTTAGTTTATCAATGATACTCAAACTTGAGAAGAATCACATAACCATGCATAAATGAATCCAGGAACTGATAAGGTTCATAAAGTTTTTGGAAAGCTCACTCTCTAACCGTGGCGGATGCACGTGGTGGCAAGCAGGTTCAACTGAATCCGCTTCATCGAAAAATAATACTATTGTAATGATCCGGCCTGTCGTTACGGGAATTTACCACCCCTTCATGTTACAATTACATGTTTTATGCTTTTATATCAGTGTTAGAGCCTATCGGGTGAGTTAGGAGTGAATTGAATTGAAAATGAAGCAAATAGCATGTTTGAAGGAAGTATGAATATGGAAAGTCAACCTAGAGTTGACTATCGAGTTAGAGTGCTCGGAATCATATTATGATGATTCGACTAGTTTCGGGGGATCATTTATGACTTAGGAGAGCAATCGGAATTGAATTTGGAGGCCCGGTGTAGAAATAGGCTTGAATTGGCTAAGGTTGAATTTTGGCGAAAACCGAACGGTAGGTGAGATTTTGATCCGGGAGTCGGAATGGAATTCCGATAGTTGCAGTAGCTCCGTTAGGTGATTTTGGATGTGCCTGCAAAATTGCAGGTCATTCAGACGTCGTTTGGTCGGGTTTTTGATAAAATGAGCGATTCGGAAATTTTGAAGAAACTTAGGCTTGAATCCGTGTGTAATTGGTGATTTTGATGTTTAGGATGGTGTTTTTATGATTGGAACAAGTTTGTATCGTGTTTTAGAGTAGGTTGGTGGTTTTCGTTGGGGTCCTGGGGGCCTCGGGGTGAATCCGGACGATCATCCGGGCATTTTGAACTTGGAAAGGTCTGCTGTAAATTGCAGGTTGGTGCAGCAGACATTAAGCCTTCGCGTTCGCGTGGCCCAGTGTCACGACCCCAAATCCGGTCGTGATGGCGCCCAGCACATTGCTAAGCCAGCCTGACCAATCAATATCAACAACGGAGCTAGAAGCTCTCTTTAACCCATTTAAGCATTTCAAAATATGAAACATTAGTAATACTTATACCAACAGCGGGGAGATCAAGTCCCAAAATATACTAACTCCCATAGACCGAAGGGTCAAGAGTCATGAGCCTCTACTGAACATGAGTGTATAAAGGTTTACAAGATACCAAGTGCGGAAAGAAAAGTCAATACAAAATCAAGACAGTAAGAAGGAATATCGGGTCCTGCGGACTCTGCAGCTACCTCGAATATCCACAAACGTCGCCTCGCACGGCTACTGGATCACTGCTGAGAGGTACCTGGATCTGCACACAAGGTGCAAGGAGTAAAATGAGTACTGCCAGACTCAGTGGTAATAAACAAGGGTAAGACAGCGCAGATAAGAAATCCGCAATAAAGCACTATGTAAAGCTATAATCGGCTACCCTGTCATAGAATCAATCTTCACTGTACCTGTACCAACAAATACCAATAAATAGCATAACAGCTAGCAGATGTAGCTAAATGCAATGTAATGCATGATATGACCGCTACGACGCGTAGTCAATCGGCTTTGTAACCAATAAATACAAGAGCTGTCACACCTCCTCTTTTTCACCGCACATAACGTAAAAACGTAAATGTGCCGTTGTTTAATACTACACCCTGAGAAGGGATATAATAATAATTAGTGAAGGAGTTTTTCCACTTAAAGGACAGTCGGAACGGGATCAATTTATTTAATTATTTCAGAGTCGCCACTTGGGAAAATAATGGTGTCCCAAGTCACCGGTTTAATCTCGAACCGAGGAAATTTATGACTCCGTAATACAGTCTGCGAAACTAGAAACCTGGATAAGGAATTCTGTTAACCCGGGAGAAGGTGTTAGGCACTCCCGGATTCCGTGGTTTTAGCACGGTCGCTCAACTGCAATTTTTGCTTTTATCAAATTTCTTTACATATTTTAATTATGTGCTTTTAATGTTCCGCTTTTCAATTTTAGAAGAATTGCGACGTCACGAAAACACATTTCGAGTCACATCGCAACCAGTACGCCTGTGACTTTAATGTATTTCAGTTTCGCCGAGAGTAAGATTTGGGTCACATAAATGCGCACCCGTATTTAGGAAAGTAATTTATTTACAAATCGTGCCTAAAGATTCTATCGTGTTATTATTTTGGGGAAAGCCGTGAAATTCACTAAACGGCACTTCCCGAGTTCTAAGGATTAATGTCAATTAAATGAGGGCCATGCATTTTGGGATTTTATTTGGCACGGCACATCTTAAATCCAAAAAGAGTTAGTATTAAGTACATTTTCACCATCCTCAGTTACCAGCTTCACCATCCTCAATTACCAAGACCCTTTTTGTATGTTAAACCAAAGCATTAGCGTCACTGGACAAGAATAATTCCTTTGGTTGCCCATTGCTTGAAGGAAATTTAGCATTTCTAAATGATGATTCTGCGGAAGCCTCTTCTTCTGAATCTTTTACACCGAGAAGAAGCAGACTACCACGTTTCCAAACAATCAATTCATTTGGGTTATGTCAACTTTTAAATGTAAGGGCATAGGCTCCTTTCAAATGCCTTATTACCTTAAGCACAACTTGACTGATTGTCACGCTCTGTCCTGAATCAATAGACACTTGCGATTAACTTCGCTCGAGCGTGGAATATAGTAGTTAGTATCAGCTCTATCAGCCACAGAAAGGAGTAGGGATCAGAAGCCCCGACAACGACAAAATCAGCAACTAATTAAACTAAGAGAGTGCTAACACACGGCTAATATCATTTAAGCCCAAACATTCACAAACAAGAGTGAGAAATATGCCAATCTGCTACAATCCAAACGAAGAATCGACCAACATACAAATATTCAACCATATACAATGTAAAAATCACTCATTCTGACAAATACCACTTATAGTTGATTAACACTACAATCAAAACACTAAACAAGCATAAACAACCGATTGTTGAACTTATTCATGAAACCAAAGCCGAAATCGTATAAGCTATTCTAAAAAATCACTGTTATGAACCAAATCCAACGAAGATACCAGCAATAGCATTAAATGAATTGAAAAATATCATGATTTACTACTGAAAGCAGATTTTTGGAATAATTCTATGAATAACATACCTATCTGCTCAAGGACCATATTTAGAAAATAAGGAGGCC